>JAJEKB010018956.1:0-23359 GCA_022393335.1 Macrotrachela quadricornifera
CCAAAATAGGTAAAAATCGATGTTGGTTACGAATCTTCGAGTCTATCTTCTGCACCACTAGAGCGTTTTGTATAAATATCCAGTATATGATTCGATGCAGAATCGAATGGGCTACAAAATACAGTGTAGTTTTTTTTGGGGATCGATTTCTCACCAGGTCGTTTGGGCAAAATATTGAGAATTAATGACTTTTTCAAGGTGCCGAAAATGATGTATTTTGAATTTTTCTCCCAGAGTTTGAGGCAAAAGGGAAATGCTTTATAAGCAGTTTTGTAGAGCAATTCAAGCTCTATCGATTGGTATATGGCTCAATTTGAATAGCAGAAAAAATGTATGAAAAAAATTTATAATACAAAAACACTCATTTTTGTCCTTTTTTGAAGTCCTTTTTTGGGGTGATATGGTTCGATCTACCCTAACTCTCTTACAGCAAATCTTTAGACCGTAATATTTTGCACACATATATAGGTCAATGATGCCTAACTTCCTATGAGATCAGATCCGAAATCCGTTGACCCCCATGTTTTCGCAATCTTCGGTTTTCTCATGGAACGTCTCATAAGTATCTCTCATTTTGTGATCTAATAACAATGAATAACTTAAGAAGTTTGCGGATGATGTCTATATGCTGTTTCGAGAAAACTAATTTTCTGACTGGACCCTGAGGGGGACTAGGGGGGCTTTTTTAGAGAAAAATAAAAAGTTGAGAAAATCGTTAAATTAAACATCACTTAACTCAACTTTTTGTGCTGATTACGAATATGATATTAGTTTGGACCTAATACAGACTTCTTTTGATCGAAATCTTTGAAATATTGACAAAAAACACACAAAATCGTGTCTCGAAAAGAATGTGCTTCAGAATTCTTCTAGTGGCCATACTTTTAAAGCTTTGAAAAATATATAGTTTTGTAGCTTTTCAAAAGGGCTATCAAATGATCACCACCAGAATTTTGGTCACTTCAATTTTTCTAGTCGAATATCTCTTGTAAGATCAGGAAAAGCTACACATATGACGAATACCTTCATACTATTGCTTATTCTATCGAAATTTTATCTCATAAAAATAAATATTGGTTTGATGGTTTGTGTCTAGAATTAAAGCCCTAATCTAGAGCTATCGAAATCACCAATTAAGTATTATTTTATCCTCTATCTTTGCCATGAAATAGAACCTACAATAAAAATCAAAATTCCCAATTAATCACTGAAAAATGGGATTTTTGTCCATAGCTTTTACTATCGAAAAATGGATCAAAACCCTAACAATTTTATACCAAAATGCTCGTCTTAACGTGCTCTTTCCAATGGTATAAAACTCATGGGGGTCAGTAGGGAAACTAAAAATGGGCCGATTTGCGGTCTTATCCGCCCCCGTCCTTTAATTTATTTTTAATTTAACTATTTCGCATTTCATAATTTATTAAACTGAAAACTAAATCAAACTATTCTGTTATTTTAAAATCTACTCTGAGATACTCCCTATAACTTTTCAAGCTGTAGTTAGAGATATTCATCATAACTCTTCATAGGTGAAAAAACCTTATCAAGGATACACAAATTGTCCCATTTCAAGTACCATTGGTAAGTCTTTATGGTCTATTTGGTATATCTTTCATAGATCCATATAGGCTATGTTGACATGAAGATTAATTCAAAGTATTGTTATAATCGATATCAAAATTGATCTTTGGCTTTGGCTATGCAAGTGCTTGTGAAAAGTTTAAAATTTAAATTATTTTCAAACTCGAATTAGGTAACTACTCTGAGATTCAGTTCGTGTTTTGTATAACCGAACCGAACCGAACCCAACCTAATTAAGATTTGTAAAAATTCTATGAATTATCACGATATCGTACTTAGATGAGATTCGGTTCGTGTTTCTTGGAGCTGAATCGAGCCGATTTCGTCGGTGATTTACAAAATTTTGCATACATACATTAGACTGCAGATCAATCAAATCTTCATCGATTTTCACTGCACACAAAGATAATGAGAAAGAGAGAACGAAAGAATGAATGATAATGAAGAATAATGCAGGAAGAATGTACAGGGATTCAAGGTAAGCTGTCATATATTGTATACAATAATGATCAAAGGAGCGATAATTTTCTTCATATAACGTGCTTCTCATGATGTTTTTCAAAACAAAATCCCATATACACATATTAAACTATACGTCAATCAAAACTTCATCATTTTTTCGTGCACTAAAATGAAGACAAAATATGATAAACAAGCAGAATATAAATAAAAAATATTCCATCTCTATTAAATTCCTGGATAGTGAGAAGTGCAAACAAAAAATCAATATACTAATTATTAACAAACTAACTTGAATCAAATTCCTTGCAAATTTCTAATTCATAAAATATTACAGTGGATATGAAACAAATAAGAACCTTTGAAAAGAAGAGAATGATAACGTAGTGGCATCATTAATAATCTTAATAATGATGAAGAGGTAAACAATAGCATCGTTACTGAACAGAAAAACAACAATAATTGCAACATGATGATGAGAAAACCAATTTTCAATGGTATAAAAATTTACAAAAAAACTGACCCCTTTTGAAGAGATTCTTATTTCACATTGAAAACCAATGATAATCAAAAATATAAAATAAACAAGTGTCTTGTTGGTTGTTAACTGATAAAAGTATGCGTCTGTCAAATGATCGGCTATTTCGGGTTATCCAAACTAGTCGCAAAGATCATAACAATCTCTTTCAATTTATTGTTCATATTAGATTTATCCTTATAAATAAATTTGAAGAAACCTCTAAACACATTCATGTACTCATATATATTTCATTGTAGTATTATGTACTTCTCGATACTTCTGAAGTACAGAAGTATGCTTGTTCTTTCTTGGTAAATCCTTCCTTAATTCGCCTAGGAACTTGTTCCAAGTAAAACTCGATGATTTCTATCTAATGGTATAATCAGATTGTTGGTAGCTCAAACTATGTGGTCAAAAAGTCTAAAATACCGATTTTTACTGTAGGATTCATGGATCCATATCATTAAATCTTGTCCCAATCGGCGCAAGAGCTGGTTCAAAAGCTCCTATTCTTATTTCAAGTACAACTCGATAAGCTCTACCTAATGGTATTATCAGGTTTTCCATAACTCAAATTATCTTTCCATAAATCTCAAAATACTGTTTTGTTTGTCCTATGATCCATGGATTAATGTCAGTAAATCCTGCCCCAATTCGCCCAGGAACTTGTTCAAAAGTTCTCATTCTTATTCCTAGTACAACTCGATGAGCTCTCTCTAATGGTATAATTGCCTTTTTCATAGCACAAGCCATGTCGGTAAAAACTGAGAAATAGTAATAATTTGGTTTCAGATTTATTCAGACATGAGGAGATCTATACAATATTTCTGTAGAAAGTTGAAGATGTGATTTTTTTCTGTTTTTTTTTGCAAGCAGCAATGCTGATGGCTTAAACTATAGTCAAGTCTATTGGTTATGTTCAATAGTAAGTGAATGGCTTTCCTGTCGTGAAATAATGGCTACTCGTTGATAGTATTGTTATTCATCTTTGATGTGTCAAATTATTTCGAATATAATCGCGCATTCTGCTTGAGCTGCGAAGATTTCATACAATGCATCGACTCTAATGATTATACTTGTGTTTTGTTCAGTGGCATAGCTAAACATCATGTCATTCTTTTGTCAAATCAATTATGTGAATAGGATGAAAATAGAAGATGCCTATTAAATTTACTAGATGATATTTTGGAAGTAAGAATGCGTTTTACTAATTATCAACAAGCTAGAATCAATATTGTTTCTTAACCATAGATTACAAGCATGATGAAAATTCACAAAGGAAATTGATGGATATTGCTTTCTATTCATTATGATATGCTTCTCTAGATTTTTCTCCACTCTTTGTACTCGATTTGTGTTCAATTAACATAAGTAATTACAATTAATATCTTGAAATATGAATGTTGCGTATCATAAATATGAGTGAATTGCAACTTTTTGGTACAATTGAGATTTTAGGTGTATTTCGCTAATAACTTCTGTTTGCCTCATCCGATTTAAACAATTTTTTTATATGTTATACTGCTTTGACACCCCACTCCTGTACAAAATTTCAGCTCATTAGCTCGTATTGTGGCTGAGTTATAAGAAATCTATCAGGAAAAAACATCACTTTCTCATGAAGTGTGCCAAGAAAAGACAGTTTTTCGACTATAAAAAGGCAAGAGGAAAAGGAGATAATTGATCTATTTTGTACAGCTTTCGAAACTCTATTGAAATATGTAACTGATTTTAGTTTTAATTTTCATTGGCTCTTTCATCTACCGTTCACATTGTTTGACAGACACTTCTACGTTTTTGTGTAGAGTGACGAAAAAATGATTCTAGCTCAGCCTGTGATAGAGCTGATAACGTGCAGATTATATGAAAAGAAAGAAAACTCGTTGACTAACAAACTGATGGGAAAAGGTTCTCTCTTATCAGGTTTGTTTCAGAAAAAAACAGAACTTTCTGAAAAAAGGGAATTTTACTCACTTTGTAGTGACGATTTTAAAATTGTCTGCTTTATAACTCTTCAATAGGTTGTCAAATTTAGCTCAAATTTTTACAGCCGGTATAAAACAAAAAGTTCTATTAGTGTTAAAAATTTCAGCCTTTGATCTTGTACCCTTCAGGAGAAATTTACATTATACTGGAAAATGTAGAGTGGCATTTTTCAATAAAATAACATTTTCTACCGTACATTTACATTGAAGTATGTCGTATCTCAGCTAATATGTGGTAAAGCGTTGGGAAACTTTTGCTGTGTAGCAAAGGCATAGAGCATAATACAATGCACTACTCAAAAGTTGTTTACGTTCACTTTCATTTTTTCGAGTCCATTGTACCAAAAATTTGCAATTGACTCATATACAGTCTCTCAATAGTTAGAGGTTCGTTTTAATCTGCTAAATTCGAAACGATTGTGTAGTCCATGAAATACTGTCATTTTATATATTGTTCACATATTACGTAATCACGGGAGAGGGAGAGAATATAATTGAAAAAGAAGCATTAATTGCTTTCTGTAAGAAGACTCAAAGCGACAGACATCAGCATTAGGAAATATCGATCTGAATTAGAGAATAAATGATGATTTAATGTGTGAAGACTATTGATATGTTGTGTGTTGAAATAAAACTATCTAAGCAATACCTAACAACTGCGGCTCTTCCACGTTGCATAGTTTTGTTATTCTTGAAGAATCAAAAAATTTAAGAATGTAGTTCTTGATATCGATATAATTTACGAGCAACAATCAATCATGATGGCGGTCATTTTATTACCACCATTATCGACTGTGAAGGTGATGTTTATTGGGAAGAGAGAAGACACACACATCTCCCAATGGAAATGAAACGAAACGTATATATAGGCTGTAATATACAAATGACACAGGAATCTCGATCATATGAGAATGACTCAAGAATTCCAGTCATGAGTATATGACTCAAGAATGTATATACAGCTTGTAGAAGAGAAAAGAGTGATGTATCATGGCTGGAAGCCATGACACCTCCCCCCACCAACGAAGATGCGCAACGCGCATCGAAAAAAAAACGAAAGAAAGAAAAAAGAAAGAAATGAAAAAGCAAAATAAATAACAAATACGAAGAGTACAAAGGATTGAGGAAAGAGAAGAAAGCAATATAATAGTAGAAGATAAGAGAGACTTGACTCTGAAAATGGAGAGGACGCAGTACCAAGTCGTTCATGAGTAAAATAGATCTTAATTTACTAATGAATGTAATGGACCAAGTTAAAGAAAATTTGTATAGAAAAGTCGTCGATTGAGTGAAGTGAGAATGCTGCCACACCATTCTATTTGATTAGCTTCACCTTGTGAGCACCGATTAGTGGAGTATTGAGGACACGAAACGTGCTTCGAATAGAGAGACGAGAGAGGAAAAAAATTAAAGGACGAAAGTAAACAGCAATCTGGAGTAGTATGAGAGTTTAGAAAAGAGAAATGGAGGAATATAAGGATAGAGTGCGAGGATTCAAAGAGATAGGAGACAGTATAATATACAATGCGAAATTCATAGGGAGAGGAAATGCCTAACTGTGAAGTCGAATCAGCTTAGTGTCGAGGAGTGCTTGAAAGTCATAAGTGATCTCGACGCTGTTTCACCAATTAGTGTATTAAATATGGATGAGGAAGAATTATCGGGTTACTGAGCCAAAACGTTGCCACGCCGTTCAGTTTGATTAGCTTCATATTGTAAGTACCGACTATTAAGAGGAGTGAAATCAACAGGTATATAGGATACACATAGTAAAGGAGAATGAACAAAGCCAACGTGTAGAGATGATTCAGAAGGTTAAGACTGGAAAAATCAAAACATAATCAGGAGAAGTTCAGTATTGCATCATGTGTCAAGAGCCATTCTACAGTTGCAGAGCTCACAAAATGTTAACTCTGCGGCCGATCGGTATTGAGACAAGTTAAGGCACCGCTAACGCACGAAACCAGTCCCATTTATTGATATAAGGGAGCAGTAGTGAACAGTCGAATGATCGAGGATAAAAATTATAGCCGGATAAGGAATTGAGTATCATGTCAGAATTACGGTTTAGTGGAGAAACTTCAGCGTGATTTTTAACTGGAAGGGACAGTGCAGTAACCAAGCAGATCATTAATAGTGAGATCAAGAATAATTTGCTGGTTTGACATTCTGAACTGGGTGAAAATAACGAGAGATCAAGAAGATGCAGTTGTTGATGCGGGCGTAGTTTTGAAACAAATGATTGTTTACCATTCGTGACGACAGGATTTTTTTTATCAACCCACATAGAAGAGTGACATTGTCGAGCTGTTGTCACACCACATGGATATGGGTAATGAAAGCTGTGTAGCGACTGTTTTTTAGAGATAGGAGAGAAATCAGAAAATATTATCAGAGGCTGCATGATGCATTTAGGGACATTGATTGTTGGAGTACAGTGAATCTCTTCTTTAGCACAATGAACGAACTGACTGCGTTGCGGTAATATATCATGAGTAAACCATGTTTCTTCGCCCAAAGGCCAATCAGATGTGACATCACTGCACATCGGCAAATTTAAAATACCATCTGGAGGAGAGAAATATAAGCACTGACGTCGCTGAATACGTCTCCACCACCATTCAAGCACATGCTGCGCGTGATAGACGTGTTGACACTGTAAAAACTGTTCAAAGAATGGGCTGTACTCAGCTGTATAAATATCGTCGGAATCAACTGCAGGAAGAACAGTAAGTGTATCAGCAGATACGAGAGTTATACTAAAAGAAGTAATATTGACAATATAAGCAAGGTGAACATTACCAAAAACATTAGCCGTAACGATTTTCCCCAAAACTAAATGCCGTATCGGACCACCAAAATATTCGTCAAAGCACCATTTGAGGTTTAGACGAGCGCGTTCATTTTGAACGATTTCATCAATTTGTTGGTCTGTCGCATTGAGAAGTAGAGTCCGCATTTTTCGACGCAACTTCTCGTCTCCATTGGGAGGCGGTGGAGCGAATAACGGTAGTTTATGCCGGATCCATACTGTCGTAGTCGTGATTTCACGAGGAAACATTCTGTAGAACGGGTGACTGTGATCAGGTGAGGAATAGATAAACAGGAAGAATCAGAAAGAGTGAGTCAATCTACTGTTCAGTGATTCAGTAGAACGGCCAGTGCACCATTGTGAAGGTGATGTTTATTGGGAAGAGAGAAGACACACACACCTCCCAATGGAAATGAAACGAAACGTATATATAGGCTGTAATATACAAATGACACAGGAATCTCGATCATATGAGAATGACTCAAGAATTCCAGTCATGAGTATATGACTCAAGAATGTATATACAGCTTGTAGAAGAGAAAAGAGTGATGTATCATGGCTGGAAGCCATGACATCGACTTCTCTAACCATCTATATCTATTCAATGATCTGTATGGTGTTACAGAAGTTAATTGTTCACATTATCACGTCGAAACAACAGTGTATGTACTGGAAAATTAATTTGCCCTTTTCCATTTTTTATCATTTCACATGTAAAGTTGTTTATTATATTCATTAAACTACATATAGCTTGTATGACACAATAGATTTGTTTATAGAATAAGAAAGATATGAAACCTTTCTTAATCCAATTGTACTTGATATTATATGAGACAAATATTTTATCATATGTGAAAATTTTACGAAAACATTACCATTCAAATTTTTAAAAACATGTATATTTCACAGCCCTCCAGAAAAAACTCTTATAATATATGACTTATACCTTAGTTCGTAACGAAAACAAACATTCAAATCACTTGCACAGAGTAGCACCTATTACGTACAGAAACGATATTTCACTAAAGCTTGCTTAATGCTACATATAGAGAAGTGATATTTATTACAACGTCTTTCTTAATGAACTCTCCATTGGTAGAATTATTTTGATGGCCTGATATTTCCTATAGGGATGCATCAGTATTTTGAGATTTTTGGAAAAATGATTTGAGTTATGGAAAATCTGATAACACCATTAGAAAGAGCTCATTGAGTTGTACTTTGAACAAGAATGTAGTCTCAGTCCATGTCTTTTCATAGTATTCCATTGCGATTTAATTAATGCTATCGGAGCGCATTCAGGACACCTCTTTGCAGATGATCTTTGTGTGATTATAAGACCCCATATTATAAAGAAAGTAGCGCCTATGGTAGAATTTCTAGAGAAAGAAGGTTCACGAGTTTGTGATAAAATATTTGCATACTCAAAGAAATGGAAACAATTGATAAATATATCAAAGACGGTGACTCCATTATTCTATACTTAAGTAAGAAAACCAATAGTTGAGGTTAAAATACATGGGGAAAAACTTGAATTAGTAGATGAATCTAAGTATCTAGGATTCACATGGACCAACAAACTATCCTTAAAACCAACAATCGACAGGTGCATAGGGAATATAAATAAGTCGCTCGCAAAGCTTAAGTAGTTAGGACCCGTTCTTCCCCATAATTCCAAAGACACAACAGAAGATATTAAGAGAGAAAATTTCGTGTGGCGCTACGTCTAGTGCATCGATGTCCTTTCATTTCAACACGTAATCTATATACTGTGACTAATGAACATCCATTAGATTACTATGTCAGTCACTATATTGAAAGAAGATTAAAAGCTATGAATACAACGGATCTAGGTCGCTCGCTATTCTACGAAGACATTTTCCTCTGGGATAATTTTTACAAAAGAAAGAATGATAACCTTAGTAAATTTTTCCGTCTTAACCGTGTAAAACAATTGATAAATAAGCATGACTCGTTACTTTTGAATTGAATATCATTTACTGAAGTAAATTATACCGTAGTAAAGAAAAGAACAAATTAACCGTCTCTCTCTTTCTTTCCCTTTTTTCTTCTTTCTTTTTCTCTTTTTCTTTTTATCAAGCATTCCTCCTTCTTCCTTTTTTTTTCTTTATGATGATCTATTTTATTCTTTTATCTATACACGTGATCCCCCACCTAGTATGAGTTAACAACCTGCATATTCCTTTTATGGTGTGTTGTATAACGCATTGCATTAGTGATGTAGCTTCTGCTTCAATTTCTTCATTACACTTATCATGTAAGCACTTCTGAGTGTTACATCCACCGCATAATAAAAAAAAAACTACCGCAGATTGTTACAGTCCAAATCATAAAAGAAGACGAACACCAAGAGCGAAATAATGAAGAGCTAATTCAACCGCAAGAATGGGAAACATTCGAGTTATTGTATCGACAAATGGAATGAAATTTTAATTCTTCTTCTCACAAATACCTTTGAAATCTATCATCTTTACAAAAAGAATAACATTTTCTGTTTTTTCCTTTCCTTCAAATCAAACCTTGTATTCCATTGAACTGATTCCACTCTAAATTATTTATTCTATGCAAAGTCAGCTGATGAGATCCTTAAGCAAGGTCAGAACCAGTCTTGGTATGCTTGTCTCACCCTCACATCCTTATATTGCCTCGTTCCATTTCTGTTGTTTAGATGGACATATCAAAGCTCTCCTCTCTATCCTAATGAAAGCCCTTAATTGATTGTCGTCCGTCAATGAGTATATCAACTGTCTTACTAGTCGTCGTTCTTCTGATTTTTATTTTTTCACATTTTTTGCATTCATCTCTGATCTCTCTATCCTGTCTCCACTCGATATTCGTTGTTTCGCTTTCCAATATGTCTCTCGTTCTTCTTCAATGAAATGAACAAACTCACTTTTCTCAGTCCCCATCATTCAGTTCTAATATTTATCGTTTCCTCATGTTTAGACTTCTGGTTGTCGTCATTTTTGTCCATTACTTCCATCCGCAGATGAACCAGATGAATACAAGGTATCTCTTCGTTCTTTTTGTCTACCACCCTTTCTTATTTTTCCGTTTGCATTTCTCCGTCTATCTTTGCTATCTTCGTCGATCAGATTTTTCGTATCTATTTTCATCATTCTCCGTCGCCTTGTTCTGTTTTCCTTGTAATTTGTCCGTTTTTCCCTGCCTCGACATATAGCACCTCCTCGAAAGGAAAGACATTAAAAGAAGGACACATATTACATGATTAGCACAACAGTTGTTGTATGAAAGAACGTTCATTAATCATTGTATCTTTTGTCAGATCTATATCATGTGTGTAATGTGGTCCTTGGTGGCATTTCGTCAGGCCTGATATGCATCGTTCTGTAATCGTTTCACTCACCTACATCTTGTGTTACCAGAATGTTCTTGTTCATATTCAACATAATCAACCATTTTCTTCAATGATGATATGTATTATTTGGCACAGTCGCCCTCACACCCTTATTTGAATACACAAATGAAATGATGCTGATGAACTATACTTGGAAATAAGAAATCACGATTTCGGACCGGGCCGACAATTCCTTTGAGTGAAATTCATGTAACTTTTTGTAACATGCAAATCGAGATAGCCATATAGTTGGTGTGTAAGTGTTTCACTGTTTATTGTCTTTCTGACAATATTTTTCATTGTCAGAACAAGGAATCCCATTATATTCCAAACTATATTTTACGTTTTGACCTTGCTTTTAAGTATCGACAAATGAAGGGTATCTAGAATTTGTTTATCACAGTCTGCTCTCTAGCATAGATGCTTTGATAATAATAAAACAATGCAAGAAGAGAGAGTTCTTTGCTTTGCGAGTTAACCTTAGAAAAAGATAACAATATTCATCGCTCTGCGAGTACCCTTGTAGATTTACTTGTACATTTGTGTGTATATGCACTATCTTTTTCGTCGCTGATATTTCTTTCCTTTCTGTTTGTTATACTTTTTATTATTATTATTATTAATATATTTTCTCTAAGTATATCGTTTTACTCTCCCTATTTTTAGCACACACCTCACCTTCATATACGATATTCACTTAGTAACCTTTACACATCGACGACAACGACAATATTCCGTCATATTTCCTAAACGCATTTTATTGCTGATATTTGCCATCTTGATTCTTTACTCTGTGTCGGAGAGTGGCGCTATTAATGATCAGCCTACTGTTCGATTGATGAATGCCGCTCATGGAGAAGTTCTTATGCCTGTCGTAGGACTTGGTACAGGAGGTTACGGGCAGCCCAATGGTACGAGGGGGCGAGTTTTGGGGACCTGAACAAGGCCATCATCCTACAGTTGCATGGTTGAAATTGGGCGGTCGACGCATTGACACCGCCGACAATTACGAATCACAGGACGGAATCGGTACAGGATGGGTAACTAGCGGTATACCTCGTTCCGAGATATTTATCACGTCCAAAGTGGATACAAATACCTACGCCGAAACCTTGGAAGCGTTTGCTCGTGTTCTAAAATCACTAAAGACTGATTATATCGATTTACTTCTAATCCATACGCCGGGTACTCAACCAGACAGGCCTGGGCCATTTCCTTCTTGCAAGCAAGGAAAATCAACTTGGACTGACTGTCGTCGTCAAACATGGCAAGCTCTACAAAAATTATTTGATGAGCAGCTTGTAAGAAGTTTCTAAAGTTTCCATGACTTTTCATTGTTTGAACTTGAGCTAACGTTAGTGACAAAAAGTTGAATTTTATTTTCAACGATATCAGAAAATAATGGTTAGATGAAGTTTGATAGTGAAGATTATCAGAACAGGACACTTTTCAAGCTTTTTTTTGTTTTCTTAATTGAGACTTGAAGGAAAACATCAAAGTAATAATTTAAAACAACATTTTCTTCATAATAAAAACCTCAAACCAATGCAAGTGAATGATAAAAATCTATCGGTTTTATCCTTTTTGAACAATTCTGCATTATTTTGAAAGCGAAACACTTGTTCGAAATCATTCGGATACGAATGATAAGTTCATATTTCCAGATAAAAAATTTGTTTAATTATTCACCTGACATGTTGAGACTGCTATCCTTCATGATATATTTCCGCATTTGTTATCGATTCTACTAATCAATTTCTTTCGTTTAGGTGCGTGCGATTGGTGTGAGCAATTTTGAAGTAAATCATTTGTTAGAAATCTTTAATTTAAACTCCTCAATTCCTAGTGTCAATCAGGTTTGTTCACTTTATCAAATGTTCTCCTCATTGAAGTTTTCTTTGAACAGATTGAATTCCATCCTTATTGGCATGAAGACGAACTTCTTGATTTTTGCAAAAAACACAATATTACCGTAAATAGCTCTTCTCCAAGCGGTGCACCTGATCGTGCAGTGTGGCTTGGTCCCTCTTGGAATTCTATTCCAGATCTGCGTACGCATCCCAATGTTACTCAGATTGCACAGAAACACAGTAAAACAGCGGCACAAATTATATATCGATGGCATTGGCAGCAAGGCATCGTGATCAATCCTCGCACTCGCAATTCCACATACATGATGGAGAACCTATCGATATTCGATTTTGAGCTTGATGTCCAAGATATGATGACTATGTCCTATTTGAATCATCCAACAATGAGTTACGTGTGTGGTGATCCAAGACTCATCTTGTAAAGCTTCTTTTAATTTTTTCTGACTTATTTCATTTTTCATAATTTAATTAATGGAAAATCTCTCTCATAATTATAGAGAAACACGTGATACATTGAGTAATTTGCGCGTAACTGATAACTTCCCAATATTCAATCACCTATCAGCTAGTTTATAGTTTTTCTGTGTTTTGCTCACATTTTTTTTCTGTTGAAGAAATAAAGAGGATTAATTGGAATCAATGAATAACGTTGAAACGATCGGATATGTGAGGGTGTGAGGACAGCTACGATGGCACGTCTTTCGACTCAACGACGAGTTTCATCTGATGGCATTTATCTCTAGTTCGATTCAATTACGAATCAAATCAAAAGTATTTATTGAAACCTTTAGTGTTCAAGAAATAGAATATGTGATCAAATTTGAAAGTATGGAGAAGATAAATCAGAAAAACTCGGATTTAAATCCGAGTATATCGTGTGTACTGCAAAAAGTGAAAACATTTGGCTAGCTTTCGAACTTTCATGGTTCAGATTTCATCTAACTTTTTCACGCTCGCTTCCTGAAATATCAAAAGATTTTTTTTCTTTATTTGCTCTGTAAAGTATACCACTTAATTCGCGACTTTGTGGTGATCTCGAAAATGTTGTTTTTTGTTGTTCAATACTTTATAGGGCTGCTCATATATAACCTCGTCCTAGGGGATTGGAAGGGGTTGTCAAAAATGTGATAAGTAGTGGCGGAGTGTGAGAAGACGTCTGAATGTATAGTCACATCATCTGTAGAAAAGTATTTTCGAGATTTTATGAACTACAAATACAAATACCCATGTAAAAGTGGTTTGTGAGATTGTGATTTAACAAAATTCAACGTTACCTTTTTGATCTTCAAAACGCGTGAAAATTTAATCTTTTATCAAGCTTCAATGCATTTATCTTCGTTTTTCGGTGTTAAAGATGAATACGGTGTGATAATTCGTTAATAAGTCACTCTTTAACGCGTCTTGAATGTCAGATCAGTAACAGTAAATTTTGTTAAATCGCAATCTCACGAACGATTTTTACATGGGTAATAGTAGTGCTACCGACACAGCTTTTGTTTCAGCTATATGGTATTGCCCTTCTAATTCTTATTAAATGGAAGAATTTTAACAAACAAGTGAAAACCCGTGCACACCAGAGGTCCGAATGGGCTGTGCCTGACCCGGCCCAGCCCAGCCCATGGGCCGAAAATTAAAAAAAATAAAAACCATGGGTGGGCTGGGCTGATCCGATATTTGTATGGATACCCATGGTTCGTGACCTTAAGCCCATGGGCTATCATCAACCCATGGGTCAGATTTTGAATAAATTATAGTTAAATTTTCGACAGATGTCATCTATCGTTACTTTTTTTTAAATTTCTTTCTCTATGATTTATATGTACGAAAAGCAGTGCCCTTTTTCTTACATTGTTGTTTAACTTTCGCTTGTGAAAGTTCTTTCATACTTTTGTAATCATGGGAAATACCGGTTGGGGCATAGCCTTCTGCTAGAGGGATAGCCCTATGATTTCAAGTTGAATACCTTATGAATTTTATACCAGATTAAAGCCCGTGAAAAACTGGATCTAAGGTTGTGTTCATCTTTTTGATTGATAAGGTTATCGTGGGAAATTTTAGAGGCAGAAATAAACCCATAGAAATACGCAATCGTCAAAATTTAGGATTCTGAATAATTTTTTCGCGGATACCTCAATATCCAAATAAAGAAGAAGAAAAAAAAGTCCCAATACATTTGACATATACTACAGCACAGAAAAAATACTTTTACAGCAGAACGAGGAGAAAAACAGCCAAGAAGGTAATACGAAAAGAGAAACTGTACGATATTTTGACGATTGCGTATTTCTAAGGATTTATTTCTACCTCTAAAATTTCCAAAGATAATCTTATCAATCAAAAAGATGAACATAACTTTAGATCCAGTTTTTTACGGCCTTAATCTGATATAAAATTCATAAGGTATACAACTTGAAATCATAGGGCTACCCCTCTAGCAAAAGGTTATGCACCACCCGGTATATTGTGATGAACTTTATGAAATAAATGCATACTTAATGATAACTATTAACTTAGAATATCATGCTCAGTTCAACTATGTTAGAAAAAATATACAACTGGATGGGCCACCCATGGGTACCCATGGGCCGATTTTTCGGACAGGCCCATGGGCTCGGATGGGCCGCTTAAGAAGAAAAGACCATGGGTGGGCTGGGTTAGAGCTCGAAAACCCATGGGTCGACTTTCATAGGCCCAGCCCAGCCCATTCGGACCCGTGGTGCATACTGCACGATCACTTTTTTACTATATAAAAACGGGTCTCATGGAGCGCAGAAATTCTTAAAGATACACCTAAAAGTTTCACCTCTCTTCTGCAAACAAAGGTTATTGTATAGTATTCATTGTATTTACAAACAATTAATTTACAAAACTTCTTTGAAAACAACAGTTCTAGTTATATTTATTTATTTGTTTGAGAATTTCAACTTTGATCAACGTCAATGAGCGAACTCTGGATAAAGCACCATACAGCTGTCCACGCCTAAAAACTGCTGTTGTAGAAATAGCCCTAGTTGATCAAATGCTTATCCTTGTGATTTATTGATCACCATCAAAACTGAGAGGAGAACAGGTAATTGATGTTTACGTATCTCCGAAGGCAGAAGTGTCTCAGATGGTGTCAAGGTGACTCCTGGTATTAAAACTCGGTTTCCTTGGTTACATCTAGTCGTTACTTCACAATCAATACTGTGATTCTGTAAATGTTGGACAGTGAGCCGAGTTCTATAGCATAAATCTTGACTGACACCCAAATTCCGAAGAAGTATAACAATTGCGTCAATCTTGAAGTTTAGTTTATGAGGAAGCACTCCAGATGGTATGAGACTATTTAAGAGCTATGTTGGATAGTTGTTTGTGCCCTCACTATCCTCACATTTCACTTCATCAACACTTTGTACAGTTTTCCTTGTCCAAGCAGCCGTTGAAGAGCTTCTTCACTCATCATGAGATAATCGTCATTTTGGGGACAAAGAATTATTACTCTGTTGCATAGAGTAATAACATTTACAATGGAATCTTTTTGACCAAATTATAACTTGGTATGCAATGCAGTAAATAGGCAATTCACTATTCTGTAAGAACATCCATGATAACCTGAATTTGATACGGACAACCTTTGGATTTTGACCCCTATATGATAGAGAAAACCCGTCATGAAATCTGATAGGTCGAAGTTTGAGGGGTGTCCAAGGACTGAGAAATGGGAATTCCTGCTCAGTTCCCTGACATATCCTACATTATTTTGGATTTCATAGATCGGGGAACTGTGATGGAAATAACAGCCAATTCCCATTTCCTTCGGGAATTATCACAGCAACTGACAGTTCCTCTACAAATTAGAAATTCCTATTTCTCAGTCCTTGGACATTGCTGCCATATTGGATACAGTATGTAAAGGATAAAATGTTTTCTTCATCAATGTTGATGATGATAATGACATGGATCTTTTTCGACAATTTCTTCCATATCTACAAAATTTCAATAGATCATCTGTTTAATTGAAAATCGTTGGTTCATATTTACTTGATTTGCGATGTTTTCTTTTAAAATATAGTATTCTTCCAGTACGTTGATTTTCATTATATTTTTTTTGTTTTTGTTGAGCTTGATTCATTTTCATAATTAGTAGTAGAAAGTATTTATAATATCTGAAATTTCAAAAGAAAACCAAATACAAATGTGAACAAGAAATATTGATTACAACAATGAAATCAAAAAAAGGAACAGAAGAGTTTTATTCGGTTGGCAACAAAGCTTTTGCGTTTTTTTCAAAAATTTTATTTTTATTTTTTAACTTCAACAGAATAACTAGCTTTCATTCATATATGCACCACTACTATCTATGACTTGTCGCCAACGCTCTGGCAGAGATAGGATCCCGCGTTCGTAGAAATCCTGGGACTTTTGACCAAAATAGTTGGCGATATCCATTTTCACGTCGTTCTCGTCGTCGAACTTTTTCTCACGCAAATGATGAGAAAGAGAACGAAACAAATGATAATCTGTTGAAGCTAAGCCAGGTGAATAAGGTGGATGAGGGATGGTAATCCGTCTGAGCTTTAATAATTTTTCGCAGGTTGACCTTGCAACATGGGGCCGGGCATTGTCATGCAAATAGTAAACTCGATCTTGCTTTTCCTCGAGTTTTTCGGCGACTCGATCCAATTGTTGACAGCAGAGATCAGCAGTGATAGTGCAACCATTCGGAAGAATTTCCCAGTGGATAATTCCACTGGCACTCCCCCACACGCTCAGCATCACCTTCTTGAGGTGTAGATCACCTTTAGACGTTGCTACGCCTGTTTGACCAGGGCTTAGCCACTGGCGTCTGTGCGTGTAGTTAATATACAACACCCACTTCTCATCGCCGGTGATAAGATTGTGGAGCCATTGATAGTTGCGGTGAGATGTCATTAAATTCATACAAGCATCAACCCAGTGTTGTAGCTGATTTGGTAATAACTCATGAGGTATCCAAACTCCATATCTCCATGCTTTCCCTAATTCGCTCAGATGTTTTTCCACCGCAGTATGAGAGCACTCAAGCTGCTCTGCTAAACACCGTGAAGTCAATCGGGGATCTTGTTCAATAAACTGCTTTAAGAGATCCACATCCACTTCGTGTGGTCTACCGGGTCGAGGTAAATCGTTCAGTTCTAAGTTACCATTCTTAAACCGATTGAACCAATGTTGTGCCGCACGAATAGAGAGTACATCCTCGCCCATCGTGCTGCATATGTTGTTTGCTGCTTCCGTCGCTTTGTGACCCAGACGGAATTCATGAAGTAAAAGCACTCGAATCTCTCTACGAGAAAGATTTATTTTCAGTTCACGATCAGTGTCCATATCGATGACTTTATTGATGGTCCCTATTACGTTCAAATTCTTCAAGATCATCTCATTCCCAATGCCAGAAAGCAATTTGGTCGACGATATCGACTTCAACAAGATAATGATCCCAAACACAAAAGTCGATTGGCCATCGAATAGTCCGGATGTCAATCCGGTAGAAAACCTCTGGTCTATCATCAAACGTCGTGTCGAGAAACGAAAACCAGTAAATCTTCAGAAATTGGACATCTTTTTACATGAAGAATGGAAAAAAACTGATATGGTCGTTCTAAATCATTCGGTAAATTCCATGAAATCAAGATGTTTAGCACTTATCGAAGCAAAACGAGAGAGAACCAATTATTAAATATGACGCTTTAGTACTTTGAACTTTACCCTATCTTTGTATATATTTCGTTTTTATACTAATTATTTTTTTTCTAATAAAGATTTGAATTAATAAGGCCAAAAACCTTTGCACTTCACTGTATATATGTCGCTTGAGCTTCTCTTTCTGAATTGTTTTCAATGATTGCATTAAGTATACTCATTCGACTTTTGACAAAACCTTCTTAAGCCATTTTTTTTATAAATCATACTTGGTCAAACAGACTTTCATATACGAGAGGGTTCTTTGTACTATGATAGTTATCTTTATATTCATTCGGTTTTCACACTCTCAATCGCTTTCTCTATTGCCTTCAAAAAATTTCCGAATAAACATCGTCTCATTCAAACTGATTATCATTTTTGTTTGTCTGTTTTTTTAAATTTTTATTATGCTGAAAACTGATGACCATGAGGTCCTGGCAGTACATTTTTTCACAGAAGATAAAACAATAGCAAAGGAGTCGAAGGATAGGATGACGATAACAAACATAGGAAGAGAAGAAAACACACAAGCATCACATAGAAAATATTAAGGATAAAGGAAAACAATATTAAAAGTGATTGTTCACCTTCTCTTCCGATACCGTACACCATTATCCCAATGACACCGTCGTGCTGGGGGAAGGAATCGAACCTTCTGATCTCTGAACTCAGATGTATAGAGCCACTACGCCATCCCCGGCTATTTTCGTTTTTCTGTTTCCACAATAGTTCTTAATTTTTTTCCCATACTGTCTGATCTTTTATGAGCTATAATGATATTCTTTTACATGAACCTTCTATTCTCTCTATTGTCTTCTAGTTTTCCTACACAATCTCCCACTGTATTGAAGTTTGTTCCTCTTTTTTTCATATATAATAGTCGTACCATCAAAGAAGCTTGTTTTTTTATTTTTCCTTGCTCAATTTCTTGATCTAGTCTTTTCTTAATCTCCCCTTCTTGCTTTTTCTTCACGATGTACGATCTATATGATCATCGTTCGATTTCATGCTGTCTGTAACTGTGACTAATCTTTATCATTTAACATTTAATAACCTTTTTCTAATTATATTCGTTTTATGCGATATGATCGTTGGATTAAATCTCAAAGGGTTTTTTCTTCATGAAAATCCCGTTGTTTACTTCGATCTCGTTTTCCTGTTCATAAATCTTATTTCATCATCAAAAACGATCACTCTTTCTTCTTGTCATATATCTCCTTAACGTCTTTCTTGCATTCATATTATCAAACTTTACACCTTCTCCAATTTTGCTGATATCGTACAAAACAAATATCGATTGTTTGTTCTTGATATTACTTTTTCTACATCGTATCATCTCATTCTATCTAGTCTTCTGTTCACACGACTCACACCAGATTATTCGATTTAATCATCTCTTTATTTTTTTGATATTTTGTTAATATTCACTATTTTCCGTGATTTCATTTTTGAACAAGCCGCACTGAATAATTATACTTTTATTATTTATTATTCACGTTTCTTTCTAAGCGAGTTTGTCTTGTTTGAACGATCTAGCTTTCGCGATTTCCAATGAACTCTAAGATATAATCCAATTAACAAATTCTTTTTCACGACGGTTCTTTATGTAGACGTTAACTAATCTATGTTAACTCATCTTTCTTTTTTATGAATTCCATTTGTATCACATGATAAAATTCTTGTTTAATTATGTTGATACATTTTCATTAGAGATTACTACCCTTTTATAAGTTCGACTGATATTTCTTTTTCTTGATTTATAATCATCCTCGTGATAGACATATTTCAAAATATTCATAAATATCTTTTCTACGCTGATGTTCGTTTATCTCCTATATTTTTCTTTTTGGTGAATAGCTGTTTCACTGTTTACTTCAATCATTGTAGTTTTCTTCGTCTTCATTTACTTCTTGTTTTGCAGTGGATAAATTTAATCCTCTGTCACTTAAGAATCGGCAAAATGATTCGCATTTTGTATGATCGACGTTTTCGATTATAGTAACGAGCTCATCAATCAAGCCATGATCATCGAAACGAGCCATATCGTCATCTGATAAGAATATCTTGTATTTAGCTAATAGTCTTAATCGATAATGTTTTCTTGAGGGTGTATCATATATATATACGACTGGTGTTACAGTTGTGGGTGACATGAACGGAATTGGATCGGATGATGACGATGGAGATAACGAAACCATCGGTAGAGGATCTTCCGTTTGAGTATAAGCATGAGTTATGTTAATCATTCGACTTCTTTTGCTTTTCAATTCTTCATGTTCAGAAGAAGCACTATTATCAAAGCCGTTATCGGCTTCGACATCTTCATAACTACGTTTCTTATGATTGATTTGAATTGAATTGTTTTTCTTTCGATCTACTATTCCAAATATCTCTTCTATTTTATCGATTAGACCAGCTTGATAGAAATGAAAAAATAATTCATCATTCATGTACATATAATGTTTGGATAATTTCCATCTTCGCCTGTAGTTTTTCCCGCAGACAATCTCAAGTTGTGCATCGAACGGTGTTGTTGTCGATGATGAGGATGAGGATGATGATGAAGACATTGTTTGATTATAATCAAAAAAATCTAGAACGAAAATCAAAATGAGAAAGAGGAGAAGAAAAGGCAGAATAAAAGAAAGTTTTGATAGTATATTTTTCATTGAAATATACTGAACAAAAGAGTACAGTTTGAAGTGTTTTAAATGGAAGAGAAAGGATGAGAATAACTCGCTGAAAGTTTGTATAGAAATATTTGAAAGAAAATTATAATATGCTTGTCAATCAATGTAATGTTGATGATCTATACAAATTGAATTGTTTCGGTATCTCTGTTATAGTTGAATCTTGAATTAATCTCATCATTGTGGATCATTGCTCACATTGGAACATGTTGACAGTTTATGTTCTACGGTAAAATTTGCAAGCTCTAGCATGTGTAATCCACGCATCTCAATAGCAACTAGCACCATATTTTGCCATTCTCTTGTTGATTGCATAAATCGATTTGTATCGTTGTTTTAAAATTATCTGCCACACCACGACCTGTATGGATAGCCTGATGAATAATATCTCTCTTCAAATCTTGTAATGTTTTAATTTCATTCGATAAAGAGTAAGTGATTGAAGGTTTTTCAACAGTTTTCTTTAAGCTTTTGAGCATCTTGTCAATATCATTTATCATATGATCGACTAGATTAGTTGCGGATCGAGATTGTGTTGATGTAAGACGATGTTTTAACAAAACAATATCTTCTTCCACGCACATTTGTTTTAATGTAACTTGCCATATACGACTTGCTGAGATCATCTGAAATGAATTCAAGTTGCGAAAGGCAAGAAAGGTATGAAAATATAAGTGTCTTACGTGTACTTTATTCGGTTTGACATCGAAAAACTTTTGGATTAAACGATGATCAGTTGCCTCTAAAACCAACATTTTTCTTTTGAATTCAAATTCATGTTGTAATAGCCGCTGCTTTTCTTCTACAAATTGGCGAGTAATTGAGGATAACTGGCTTATTATGGAAAAAGATTCACACTATTGTGCACATTTTGACAATATTTCTTTTTCAAATTGGTCGGCTGCATGATGTGCTTCTTGAAGATAGTGTTCAATTTGATTTAGACGTTGTTCAATAAGAGTTTTTGATCTACCATAGGAATAACACATTGAATACTTCTCTGCTAAATGTTTTGCTATACGACCATTCCAAATATTTGTGTCATACCAATATAATAGTAATATTTCCATTGAAACTGTTGCAATTGAACATAAAATAATCGACCGATCAAATTTTATATACTGACGAATAAATTTAATTTTCTCATTTTTATTTAAAAGCCATTCGAGTTTGTCTGTTCCATTGAATGCCATGGATAACATTTGAGAGTAGATTTCATCAGGTACACTTGTATAATCGATTGAACTATTGATTATAATCGAAATTTCTTTTTTCTTCATGGATATGGATTCATTTAATTTGGTTGTCTCTCTTTTAATAATAACTCGTTTTCTATTAGTTTTGTTCTTATTTACCTTTTTCTTGTTTAGTTGTGATGAATACAGGAAATTTTCTTCGGTTCGTTGATTGATTTTACCATTTTTCGATTTATCCATGTTTTTATGTCGAAGTCTTCGATGATATTGTTCGTTATGTTTGTTTTTCATTGTTGCCTTCTTTTGTCTTTTCATTTTCTAACTCATGTGTGATAATTAAGTCCGTAACGAATAATAAAGCGATTTTCAGAATGAATCTAGAACAATAAAAAAATTACAGAATATTCTTGGGTTCTTCGAAGGATTCTCTGTAAAGATTTTTGAATTAGTTTTAAAAAAGTTCAATAAAAAGAGAACAAGAATAATTAGAACTGAAAGCACTATAACGAAGTTGTTCAAACAACATTTGGAGAACTAGCATTGACTAACATAGATTTCGGCGGTTTCTTCTTGATTAAGAGATGATCAAGTGATTTATTGCTTCGTGTGGAAATCTTCAGAGTAACACGATTCATCGGTGAACCATCATAGATATAGAATTTCTTCCATAGACGACATAATTCCTGTTTGAAAGTCGACATTGGACCGTTTTCCAAAGTGAAACAAACTCGAATTTCTTGTTTATTCCATCCCTCTCGTTGTTGATTATCAGAATGTCTCTCCGTTCATTGTCTTTCTCGTCTTGTAGGTTGATCAATTAGTTTCTGATGTAATTCCATATAAGTACCATTATCCAATTGTTCCATGAGTCGTGTAGTATTATTCTGTTGAAAGAATTGTTTGAAATGATGTGAAACAAATCTCGGTGGATAGCCATTCAATAAAAATGTTAGTTCGATGTTTAATCGTTCCCGATCAAAATCTTCTACGTTGAAACAAAGACGGACTGCTCGAAAAAGAGCTTCTTTGATTGTGTTCCGATGAACATGACGTGGATGATCGGATAAAAATGGTACAATATCCTCGTGGCCAAAAATAACTAGACTCTGTATTTGCCCTATATTATCACGATAAATTGTTCGTTTCGACAAAGTAAATAG
>JAJEKB010018960.1:144-14996 GCA_022393335.1 Macrotrachela quadricornifera
TTGTAGGAAGTAGCCAAATCAGGATGATTTGCAGGAAGAGTTTTTTGTCGCATTTCAAGTGCTTTCTCGTAAAATGTAAGTGCTTCAGAATACTCTCCCGTCTTGTAATACACTATAGCGATGTTGTTGTAGGAAGTAGCCAAATCAGGATGATTTGCAGGAAGAGTTTTTTTTCGCACTGCAAGTGCTTTTTGATAATATGAAAGTGCTTTAGGATACTCTCCCATGTTGTAATACACTATAGCGATGTTACTGTAGGAAGTAGCCAGATCAGGATGATTGGTAGGAAGTGTTTTTTGAAAAACTTGGAGGCCTTGTTCATAGTATCAGATGGCATTGTCATAATTAGCTTGATTAACTTTAACGTCTCCGAGATTATTATAATAAACTGCTTTATGATTCTCAACGGATGTCTGTTCGAGTAATAATGTGTAGAGTTCTCCAGCTCTATCTAACATTTTTAAATGGAGCAACAATCTATCTATCCGTTCCCATCCTATCCCACCTGCTGCTTCTTGGATATATTTCGTGAGCGTTTGAAGTTGTTGATCATCATCTGATGTTAGTGTTAGGTCCACTTGATAAAATGGCTTATTTTTGTCGATTTGTGTAATTTTACCAATATGGAACACGGTGTGCATAGAGAAAAGCATTTTTTCTTCTTCTTCGAACTGACTAATTTCTTCAATGGCAGCGAAAGGAGCAGAAGAGACAGAAGGATTGATAGAAATTTGAAAGCGAAGGCCAACTATATTGATGTTTTCTGAGACACTATCGGCGAATAGAAGGGAAACTTCTCGATTTGCACTAGTGGATAAGAAGTTGTTAAAAGACATTAGTCCACCCTTTGTCTTACGAAGTTTCTCAAAATCATTGTTCGATAGACTCTGTCCTCGGTAAACTATAAAAGGTTGTCTATTGTGACCATTCATCTGTTGTTGATGTAATTCTTTTATTTGTTGATGAAGAGCACGAATAAAGAAGCCCATATTAATAATGGTATCTACCTCTAGCAGACGTAAAGCATAATTGAGCATGGAATAGATGAATTTTAAGTAAGTATAGCACCAGATTGGTGAACGTGCACTATATTCATTTTCGAATTTAATAATATCGGATGGTGATCCATAGCCATCTTTTCGGCAGTAAGCGACGAAGTCTTTGATGGATTGTTAGTCATATTCCATCTCAAGGAGAATATCCTTGAATATTTGAGTGTACATAAAGCTGCACTCCAGTTGATTTAAATCTTGACTAGAATTCTCTTCATCCATGAGGATAAAGCTCATAGAAATGGAGTCTTGATTATATTGTTTCACTGCCGTTTTCGATGCATCGCAAATAGGTGTAATTGACGTATATACACCTTTAACCTTAATCCATTGTTTGATCCATTGCTCATGTAGATGTTTATTGCTACAGGATACGTAAACACCATATAATTGAGGAATATCATGGATAAAGGGTAGTATCTGTTGACCAATTCCACGCTCTACTATTAGGAAGACTCTGATATCATTGGCTTCAGTAAGAAAATCGATGCATTTATCTCTTTCAGTAAATATATTAATGTCGTTCACAACGTTTCTTATTCTTTCCAACTTATTTTTGCACTTTTCTACGTAATCACTGTAGTATCAAAATATAAGATAGATTCTGTCGTCGAAGAAAATGCGAAAGAACGACATGATTCATTAAAGTTCTTGACGCATCAGAGGAACTCTCTATAAAAGAAGACTTTCCTTAGGTAAACGAGGCAAAAGATAATTTAAGAGACCCTTCTTTGAAGATTGATTTTTTTTTGATGGATGACTTCTAAAAGTTTTTGATTTTTTTAGTATTTATGTAGATATTAATATATATACGTTTTTCTTTTATTATAGATAATATTTTGCTTCCATCGTCTTAGCACATGTGAGCCCAGAATTGCACAAGCTATGGAAAAAAGCTAATAGGAAAGAACAGTTAATAAATAAACATGTTTTCTGTCTTACAAAGTGTGTCTTGATATCAATTAAGCCCTCCCCCCCTCAGAAACCAACTTTGTCATTTCTCGTCCGATTTCGACGAAATTCTCAGAGAATGTTGGTCTTGACTAGGGGAGACTGTGGTTAAAATATCTCCGGAAATCTCTGTGAAATGAATGAGTTACAGTCAATTTATTGGTCAAAAGTACCCTCCACGCGGGCAAGGTTTTTGATATAGGAGCATTGGCTAATCATGTCGGCATCGTAATTAACTTGTAGAGTGCCCTTTGGGCTAGATCCTAATAGAGTCCGATTTTTTAATTCTCCTTTGTTTGATTTTTAAAAGTGATTTTTCGAAAAATGTTCAAATTCAAAGCGGTAATAAAAATGAAATGTCTAAGTTTTTTATTCAGTAGAAGAGAAATTCAAACATCGGACTCTATTAGGATCTAGCTACAGCTGTTCTCTATATAATAAAAAAAATCCCTTCTCTATTGAATTGTTGTTAAGAAAGGTGTGCCCGCGTAAACTGTATACTCGAAAAAATTGATTTTGAGAAAAACGCAAAAGAAGTTTTAGAAATGGATTTTTACAGTCAAATTCCAAAAACAACATGTTTACATGGTATATTTTCAATATATGTCAATGGACTTTTTTAAAGCGCGTAATAGGTGAACGAGCTAACGCTATCTGTCATACTTAATATAAAAAAATGTTATATGCAATGCGGTTATATAAAACAATAAGCAGTTTTTCAAAAACTGAAAACTATAAAAATTTCTAGGAAAACAGGATAGTAGGGTGGAAATCTTTTACATCAACTCTTTTGAAACCTAACCATTTTTCAAAAAGCCATACATATTCTGAAAGAAGAAATTTCGGCGCATCTTCCTATACTAAAAACTCAATATTGATTTATTTTCGAAAAAAGCCATTTTTCTAAGGGGGGCTTAAATGAGATGTATCATGAGACAAAATCTATCGGTTTATCATAGTCAAACATCCATTCTTTATCACTATCCTGTTACCTCTTTTCTTACTTCACAAACATAATGCATTTATATTCACAGTTAAATGAGCTATCGGATGAAATCTAATTAAAAAAAAATAATTTAATGTTTTAATAATAACTGAACAAAGGTAATTTAAATTTCAGCAATCAATTAACTGCAGTTAATTATCAGTTTTCATTAGAAAAAAAAGATATTGGTTTGATATATGAGTCTCAAGAGTGAAAATACCTTAGGAAGCTACTGTCAAATTTTCATATGTTATCATTCACGTAGTTATTTGATTCATATCCCAAACAAATTAATCAATATAAACATATTGAATACAGAAAGAGTCTTACAATCTGCCCATAAGACGTTCTTGTTTCTGTTCATCTTAGATAGTTTATGTATGGTAATGGTGAAGTTAACGATTACATCAAAAGAAATATTCAATATCTTCCAGATATACAATCGTGATAACTACATATTGCACTATTTTCTTGTCATTACTATTAAAAGAGTCAATAATCCTATCATCTAAATATTACTTTTTATGAAATAAAAGAATAATGATACTGGAAAACAATCAGAAAAAATAAGTATAACCATTTATTTTAAGAAAATATTTCAAATGCTTGAATACAAGAAAAGAAAATGATGTTTTTTTTAATTTAAAGAACAAGAAAAAAAGCATAAATATAAAAATGATGTTTCGTATGACACATAAGTTAGATGAATTTTTCTTAAAACTGTATAAATATATTCATTTTAACAATCACGAAAATCACGCCTAATCAGGTTTAGTGCTTTTCGTTCATTAAAATAAGAAATAAAATGAATAGATTTAATACAGGATTTTAAAAAAATTTACATTTAACAAACATAAGAGACGAAACATATATTTGTATATATAATGAACAAGATCTAATGAGCTAAATTTTCTTCAAGAAATGCTGTTAAAGTATCTGTATCCCATTTTTCAATACCCATTGATTCAACTTGTTCATCTCGTTCATTATATAAATTAAGTATGGGATCAGCACCACGTACATATTGAACACTGAATGATGGAAATCGAGATGGGCGATCACTTTTAATGAACGCCGAGATTTGGGCATAGCGCCCTAATTTTCATGAACATACATGAAGAACAGCTCGATGATATTTCTAAAATAAAAATAAAATAATATTTTTCATTTTTATTTAATATTATTTCATACTATTTTGCCTTCTTCTTCATGTTGATCATTATCATCCTTTGAACAACATTGTCGACATGAACTATCTAATTCTTCTAATTTAAATTGTTTTAAATCACTACAACTTGAACACATCAAATTATTTGATGCAAATCCCAGATCCGAACATTGATTTAGTGATAAAGAATCCGACGCTACAATAACCTATAAATATATTTTTATTCATGAAATAAAAATTAAATTAATACAAATGTATACATACAATACATGCAAAAAATTGACTTAAAAAAGCCGCTAAAAAATCAGTAGTACGCATAGTACAATCTACAAAAGAAACATTTATTAAATATAATCAAATTATTCTGAATTTTAAATAATATCTAAAATAAATATATGACTAGTTCTATTACGATTTATTCTTAAATTAATAATTTTTTACAATTAAACTAAGAAGTTTTATTAGGATCATAAGATTTATTGTTCAAAAATATATCGATTAAATCGAATGATATATTCTCTATTATTTGACACAAGTGTGTATTACTAACATTTTCTTTTTTAATTCACAATTTCTCGATCTTTTTTCACACTTCCCATAGGATTCTTTACTCTTAGTTTGACAATCAATGTTTCGATACTTCAACCAAATACAAAAGACACAGCTGTTGTTAAGTGATATATTCTAGTAAAAAAAATACTAAACATTACCGATTCTGTCTTGAAAAAACAAAATTTGGTTTTTATCTTGCTTAAATAATGGCATAACAAATGAATAAAGATTTTTATGAATGTTCATATTAATCTCTTGAATATAGAAGATGTATATATAAATTCAAGTTCTAAATCTATTCGTATTTAACTTGTACGTATTTTTTATAATGCTAGTTTGACATAAATATTCGTTCAAATCATAGATTTGTCATCTCCAATGTAGTATAACATTGATGTCTACATTATACCGTGATCCGCCTTTTTCTTCCTCTAAATAGATTCATTGCTTCTAGTTTTTTTTTCTCATTTCATCGACGATGATGCACTACGATTTCATTTTCGAATAATAGACAAATACTTCTCACAAAAACTCTATGAGTTTTTACTTTTTATATGTATGAAAACGGCAGTAGCTAAATGTACTATTATCAATGTTGAACAAGAGCAAGAGTGAGTAGAATGTTTATAACTATTTAATGAAAAGATACGGTTTTCAGCATTTGACAAAAGAAAACCTGAAAATAAAAAATTTTCTGAAGCATTTCCAGACTAATTCCAAAGGAGAAAAATTGGAAAGATAGATAATTCTTTAAAAAAAATTTTACACAAGATACCATCGAGGTTTCACACGATAAGAGTGCTTGTCGAAACATTCAGTCGAATGTTGACATTAATTTAACTGAAATAGATTATCTCAAATTTTCGAAAAAATTTTATTTTTATTGTCAAAAGTCATTCTAACCTTACCGTATTAAATAAGTAGACATCTATATAAAAAATAATATAATACAAAATCCATTGATGAAAATTGAATTTCTTATTTTTTTCAAAACAAAAAAAAAAAATTTTTATTAAGAATTGATTCTTTTAAGATTGTCACACGTGTACCTATATATTAGTTTCCTTTTGCCTCTATTTTATCCAACCAAATAATAGTCATGGCGTTTCACGCATTAGATTGGATAAAATTTCTAACCTTTCGTACGAAGACTAATTTTTTTGTCTGTCAACAATGAATCATTTTTAATAAATACTAAAAAAAAATGGCGTGGCGTGAAGCTATTAAAAAACCAGTTGCTAAACCAACTGCTCCAAAACCAAAATTTGATACAAAAGATGATGATTGGGAAACAGATATTAAATATGAAGTATATTTTTTAATGTAAAATAATAAAAAAAAAATTTTTGTTCTATGATTTAAATAGAATCAAACAACTGAAAAATCTCAACGTTATGGTTCATCAAGTGTTCCTGGTACTGGTCGAATAGATCATGTTGATTTTAAATCTATTCAAGATAAAGTTAAAACAGCTGATTCAACAGTTAGACAAGTTTATCAAGAAAAAAATCCTAATCGTGGTTATGGAGGAAAATATGGAACAGATCAAGTAATGGATAAGGTAAATCATACTTCATACTTTTATTTTTATTATTAATATTATTTAATTATAGTCAGCAGCAGATTTCTCATATGTAGCTAATGTTCCAAAGCATTCTTCACAAACAGGTAAAAGAATATTTTAGATATAATTTTATAAAAAAAAAATATGATCTGATTTGCTCAATTAAATGATATAGAATATATTTATTAGATGATTTTTAATATTGTTTTAATTTATCATAGCTCTAAATTTAATTAATTTTTTTGGAGATTGCTCGATTATTGTTTGCTAATATATTTACTTATTGAATAGTTTTTAGCAGAAGTTTTGAGTGAAATGAATAATCAATTGTACATTTTTTATCGATTCATCTGACTTCTTCAATGATATATATAATCATCAAACAATATTATACATCCATATCCAGATATTAATAAATAGTAAGAATATTTGGATATTCTTATTTATTCTATAGGTATATTAGTGAAATAACAAAAAGATAATATTGAAATTTCCTTTTTGTTTTTTTTTTAAATTTAATTCAATGAACAATTGTCTCAAATATCAAATCATTCTCACTGTCTTTCTCCTATTTATATTTTAATAAAAAACGAAATAAATATTATGAAATAGTCTTTATAAAGTTTTATAAAAAGCAGATGAAAATGCTGGATGATTAAGAAAATATTCTATAAAAGCATGTTTTGGCACAAATCCATTATATGAACCATAATCAGCTTCTATTTGTCTCCATATTTGTTGATAATCCGTATTCACTCTATATAATATCGATATATCTTGAATTAATCGTTTAGCCATATTTGGTGATATATAATTATTACATTGTGAATAATGATCTAGGAAAAAATTGAGACGTACTCGTGGATTAATAGAATTTTGTAGGATAATATAAATAGCAATAAATTCATTAAATGTTAAACGACCTGAACGATCTTTATCAAATATTTTAAATATACGATCTGCCATTTTTTTATTTTTTCGTTGTAATATTAAATGTTTTTTCTTAGTATCGTATTCTTGATATCGTGCATGATGTATTAAATTTTGATACATATGTCGAAATTCATATTTATCAAGAAGATAATCTTTTGATACATCTAAGAAATCTTTATAAATATCTTCAAGATCTTCTCGTGATATATCAACTATATTTTTTATTGCATTAAGTTCCCAAGCTGCCGTTGGACGACCTTTTTGACGATTACCCATATAAATAATATATTTTCATTTAAACAAGTATTGACAATATAGAGCACGTTTGCTCTGTCTATATAGATTTGATTGTTGTCATAGATAACGTATGAATCATGTGTTTTTATTTTGATACCTACTCATCCGTGATATATATATTTTATTTATCATAGATGGAAAAAAAGGATTTGGTGGTGTATACGGAGTTGATGAACATGCAAAAGATAAATCTGCAGTTGGTTTTGATTATAAAGCAGAAGTTGAAAAACATCCATCACAAACAGGTTTAGAAAAATTTTTATTTTAACAAAAAAAAATTATTGTTTTTTTCTTTTTCTCTTTCAGATTTTTCAAAAGGTTTCGGTGGTAAATATGGTACTGATCCAAATGCACAAGATAAATCAGCAGTAGGATTTTCTCATAGAGAAACAGTACCAAAACATCCATCACAACAAGGTTATTTTTCAATTTATAATTATATTTTTTATTTTTTTAATATAATATATTTTAATATTAGATTATAACATTGGTTTTGGTGGTAAATACGGTGTTCAAAAAGAAGAACCAAGTCGAATAACTGCCCCGATTACACCACCTTCTGGTAAAATAATTATTTTTAATTAATATTATTATATATATTTTTTTTTATATTTGTTTAGAACGAAAAGTTGCTGAAAAACCTACACCACCTGTTGGTAGTAGTGTAGGTGTTGGTAATATTCGTGCACGGTAGATTTTAAAAAAATAATATTTATGATATTAATATCTAAGAATATTTTATATAGATTTGAAAATATGAAAAAAGAACAAGAAGAAGAAGCTGCTAAACGTGTTACTGAAGAAAGAAATAAACGAGCTGTTAATGATCAACAATCTCAACAGAGACAACAAACACCTAGTAATGGTCATGAAAAATTTAAACAACAAGAAATACCTCCGGTATCAAAACAACCAATTCGTGAACCATCACCACCTCCAATTCATCGACCTGTAACACCACCACCAACACAATTATCAAGTCCAACAATTTATGAAAATATTAGTAATAAATTTGAAACACAACATTCAATAAAAAATGAAGAAAAACAAGTTGAACCAAATGCATTTGTCGGTAGTGTTAATGTATCATCATTATTACGACAACGAAAGGCATCATCTGCATCATCGAAAAATGATGATGATGATGAATGGGCTGATGATCAAAATTCATACAATCAACATCAATCTTATGTAAGAAATCCATCACCAACACCAGCAGTTCAATCAGAATATCCATCAAATAATAATGATACTAATGCTAATGAAGGAGTTAAATGTATTGCTCGTTATAGTTATCAAAAAAGTAAAATAAATCAAATCATTTGACTTTTACGATATATATATTCCTTTTTAGCGGAAGAAGATGAATTAGGCTTTGAAGAAAATGAAATTATTACTAATGTTAACAGGGTAAAAAAATAACATTTTTTTATTATTTATGTTTTACTTGATCAAAATTAAAAATCTATATTTATATTTAGATGCATGATGAATGGTGGTTTGGTCATATTGGATCAAGATCTGGTTTATTTCCGGCTAATTATGTTGAAGAAATATAATGATGATGAACTTAAAATAAAATTTTTTTTTTCTCTTTTTCTTTTAATGATTCTCCTATATATATAATTAACAATGTGTATACAATTATTATTATTATTATAAATTAACGTCCATATACATATATATATTTAACTTTCCACATACGTGATGTAAATCAACATTGTGAAAATTTTCATTTCTATTAAACATTTTTGTGTGTTTGTCTTGTGCAATCTCCGATTGATTTTTCTTTTATTCTACTCAATAAACATGCAGCGGTGCTCTATTCTCAATATAAACTTATAATCTATCGATAATCAAATGAAATCAAAATAATATAGAATTTTTTTGTAAAAAAAATTTACCTTATAAGATTCTATAAATAAATCTTGTTTTAATTGTCAATTAAATCAGAATTTTGTGTTAAAATTAGGAAGCGTAAGTGAACTATTTTTTCAATGTCTCCAAAGAAGTCCTTGATGATTTAGTGGACAGCAAAAAATTCATCTAGGGCAATTCATGATTATTTCATATGAATAATAATCAATGAGATTTGATATATAACTGTTGTGGTTTAATCCGAGTTCAATTTGAGAATTTCATAAATTGAGATTTTTTCCATAAGTGACCAACAAACAAATTAAATAATAATACTAAACTAATTCTCTTGCTGTTTAATTTATTTAAAGAAAAATTGAACTAAATTAATTTGTATTTTAAATATCAAAGAAAGTTTAATTTTTATTGTAGATATTCATCGTATACATACAACAGTTCATTATTTGCTTACACAAAATGATTTTTATTTCTTGATGAAGCATAAGTTAAGCTATGATGTTTGGTATTAAACTATATCATATTACAACCTTAGCGGTAGTAAAATATTGACTATAGTTGATTAATTATTTGGTTCATATTCTTTCTTCCTTTATTGACATGCGGTATAAAAGAAGCTTTGATTTCTTTCAAAAAAAACTGGCTTATTTTGATTTTTCATCAGATTTAACTCAATAAAATCAATTCAATCAAAAAGGAACATCTAAAAAGAGGTTGGTTTTTCAACGTTTGCTGCCTTTTAAGTGTTTTCCTATGGTTTGAGGCTGGATGTTACGAAAAGACGATTTTTACATTAGGAAGGTGATATCAACTCTAATAACTAAAAAGATTTAAAATTCTCATCCTTATAACCAAAATTTTTAGATAAAAACATCCAAAAAATAAAATAATTCGCTTCAAATGTTTTTGTATCTAAATAGATTAATATATTCAAACTAAGTTCATTTATTGTTGGTGATAGTATTCTATTATCATCAAATCTTGACAAACAAAAATATACAGTTGAAAACACAACAAAAAAAAAAGGGTCAAAGATATCGCATTCAACAAAAACCATAAAAATCGTTCGTATTCATTGATTTTTATACAATTCGTTTCTTTTTCTTAACAAAACATAAACATAACAGTACAGACAAGAAAAACAGAAAAATATTTTACACATATGTGTAAATATTAATAAATCAAAACAAAAGAAAACAAAATGGATGGAATGATAATCGAGATTATAAAGAAAACTCGATAAAGATGATTTAACATAAATCTACGAATTATTTAATTCATTTACAAATATGAAATAATTAGCTTTTATAAGAATTAGTATTTCATAAAAATTTTCTTTTTTATTCAATCACTGTTATCAATGAATAAGAAACAAAATTTTCAAGATGATAAACCATTTGTTGTTGATGTTGTATTCGAATGTGAAGATGAAATATTTGTTTCATATCTTTTCATATCATGTTCTGTTGGATAATAATGTATTCCATTTAGTTTCATTTTATATTCTGACCAAGAATCATGTAAATGTGTCGTATTATCATGAACGTAAGAATTTGGAATTGAACCTGAAAGAAAATTTAAATGATAAGTATAACTTTTTTTTTCTATTACCACTGTTCATTGCTGTTGTCGAATAATTAGAATGAGATATATTTACATTGATCGAAGGTGATTGTATAGGATTATTATTAGAAGACGAAGATGAATAATCATTTTCAGTTTTAACTCGTTTTGAATGATGATCATTAGATTTAGTATTGAGTGTAGCAGTTGAATTAAGTGAAGACGATACAGTTAATTCTTTACCTAACAATATAAAAATTTATTTATAGAGAAATAAATAAGTAATAATAATACTGTTCGTAATTGTTGATGAATTTTTATTAGTATTATTAACTACAATAGTATTTGATTGTCCAACAATTTCAACACTAAGTATACCAAGTTCAATCAAACATACATTCCCTTGAATAGCAAGTAAACGAAGTCGATCAATTGCCTCTTTTGGAATGTCAAATGTAACTTTTACACTATTCCATGGTTGAATTTTTTTTAAAGCAAATCGTCTTCGACCTAAATTAATAAATCTTATCAATTAAATTCAATGATTAAAATTCATACCTGTATGAAGTATGTGTTTTAATTTATCTCTAATTTCATATAGTTTTCTTTTTAATTGTGGATCAAAATAATCAGCTTTGCATACAAGTCGAACTTCGACAAATTCATGTGATGCCATAATCATTTAGCATTACTATATTTAAAAAAAAAAACAGAATAGAGAGAAGCTATAACAGGTGTTCCACCTTTCGATATCAATAACATCAGGGGATAGATAAAGATTTTATATACCTTATACTATTGAATATATATGTGCATTGTTTTATAATGATAAATACTAAATGTATATCATGAATTTTAATTATATTGTTAATTAGTAAATGATCGTCGATTAGTGATACATGATATATGATTGGTTGAAATGAATAGCCAGTGGGTAGGATAAAAAGGTATATTCATATAAACCAATTAATTTTATGTATAGAATTCCCTATATATGATTAAGATCTAAGGAATTGTTATATATATAATACAAAAAAAAAGATTTTTTCTTAAAATTTATATTCGATATGTGGACAAATAGTTAATATCAAGAAATTTTTCTATTAAATTTGACTGATATTAAATTCTATTATAGATGTCATTTTATTAAAATTTCCCTTGATCAATTGCGAGACTACAAAATGCGGAAAAATAGACAGACACGATCTTTTAACAATTATTCATTTTATTTTTTCGCTATTATATAAGCTGAATATATGTTGCGTTAAAATATATTTCATTATTATATAAAAGTATTTTCCCTACAATCCAATAAATATATATATATATTCAACAAAATAAAAATTTCTTATTATTATTATATAAAAAAAAGAAAGAAAAAAGAAAATCATCTCATCTTATTAAATAACACTTGTTCATAATTTAATTTAACTTATTCTCGATTAATAGAAAATGAGAGGAAGAAAAAAAAAAACTGGAATTATTTCTCCAATAACTCCTTCCTTTTCTTTCTATTGTATTAATTAAATACATAAACAAACAGAACAAAAAGAAAAAAAAAAGTGTTCGAGTTTTTCATCCACAATTAATCTCGAACATTAATAAAATAAATAAATTATAATCGAATAGTATAAAGAGAAAAAACGACAAGAATATCAAGCTGATTTGTTTTTTCAATACAAACAAAAAAAAAAGGAAAGAATTCACTGGAAACAAAATGTTATATATACACGTGAGAGAGAAAAAAAAAGAAAGCTTTTTTTGTTTTTCTGTGTATGTTCAAAATAGATAAAAAAAAAGAGTTATACACATGCTCATTAACGATCAGTTTATGATCTAAAAAAAAAAGATATTTTAAATATCATCGTATTTATTTTTTGTATATAAATCTTCTTACTTGGATTTAACTTTAATACGTTCATCAACAAATGAAACTGTTTTATCACTATTAGGTGAGCTTGCTCGATTTACAATTGGATAATTATGTTCCATATTTATCGATCGAGCATAATCGGATGCACTACTCAATAGACTGGATTTTCGTCCATTAAAATCACCAGTACCACCACAAATATTATCACTATTATATTCTATACCAGGTGCAGCACATGCATCTCTAAAATAAAAATAAATAATTATCATCGTCACAATTCTTATGAGATTAAAATGTGAAACATGTTAAAATCAATTCAATTAGAAGATCATACATAAATCTGTAGGGGAAGAGAAATTTGTTGAATCTGTTTATGATATCTCAGAAGTGTGTGAGTGACAAACGATGTTATTCAAACTTACTTAATTGAACCAGCTAATGCTTTAAGACTATCCATTGTTTTCGAAGATTTTTCACTTATAGTAATACTTTCAATATCAAAACTTTTACAATCACTAACTTCTGCTTGAACTTCCAAACTTAAATAAAAAAGAAAAAAAAATAATTAGAAATTTTTTTTTTAAATAAATTAATTATTAAATTTTACCGATTTGATGGTGGTATACTTTCACAAAGTGAAATAGCACCTGTACCAGGCAATGCTTTTGTACTTCCATTACTTCTATCATCAATAAGATGTGTAACACTATTTGATAAACTAGTTGAATCACCTCCAATAGTTGGATGTGTCATTACACTTTGATTATCTAAAATTAGAAAAATAATAAAAAAAAAGAAACAAATTGTCAAATATTTCTTTTTTCTTACCATTAAGAAATGCTCGTGCAATAGATACTTCTCGTAAAGAAAATGGTAAAAAATTCTCTATATTAGAATTATCATTATCTGATGCTTCATTTTTTGTTCCAACACCACAACCACCTGTTCGACATAAAGAAATTGGAATAACCTAAAATTCATTAAAAAAAAAAGATTTTTTTTTCATATAAAATAAAAAAATAATTTACTCCATAAACATAAGCTAAAAGTATTGGTACACCAATACCAATAGCAAGTGTTGCAATAATTGGTGATACAAGAACGCTTCCAATAACACCTAATGTAACAAGAATATTTCGTTTTATTTTACTATATTGTGATTTATTAAATTTTTTAAATATTTTTCGTCCTGCCCATACAGGTACACCAATAATAACACCTGGTACAGCAACACCAGCAATTAATGCAATAATAACTGGTGCACCAATTAATGTTGCAACTTGCCATAAAATAACTTTTTTTCTACTCCATTGTTTTTTACCCCAAAATGTACAACCGGATGGACTAAAAAAAACAAAAGAATTAAAAATTCGATTTGTGTTTTTTAATTAATCAATTAAAGATTATTTACCTTAAATAATGTAAATCTGATATTTCTCGACCACATAACCAACAAAATTCTGCTTCACATATTGGACAAGTCATATGATTCTAAAATAAAAAAATATATATAATTTATTATATCTTAATCAGAAAAAAAATTCTTTTAATTTATTTACACAAGAACCATCATCCATTTTAAGTATAGATGCTTGACATCTTGGACATTGTTTTATTTCATCTTTTTGTTGAGCAGAACCAAGACTAATAAATGAACCAGAACGAATTTTTGTTGAAGGTTTTTCTCTCGCAGCATCTTCACATGTTTTATTTGGATGCCATGTTGATTTACAATGATAACAAAATGATGTATTACATCCTGGTCTAAGACATTGAATTTCTGGACATGATGCATAACCTGATGCTATAACAGCAAAACCACAATCAGGTGCTGGACACCATCGTGTATCAATTATTGATTGTAAAACACGGCGAACCATAAATTGTTCATATTTTGTTATAAGATCAGGATGTTTTTGTAAAATTCGAGATATATCACTTGGATGTATACGTTCTGGACAATCATTTTGTGGACAATTAAGTGTAACACGACCTTCAGTTATTTCTAATTTTAAATAACTTTTTAAACATGTTCGACA
>JAJEKB010018963.1:0-20081 GCA_022393335.1 Macrotrachela quadricornifera
TAAACAGGTGAAAGTCACTTATGCACATACATTATTTGAAAAACATTCTTTTCTACTTCAGTGAATATTTACATTATATAAAATAACATCTAACTCAATTAATACATCATTTCTCTTTTTTTTTCCTTAACTTAAACACAATATAAATGTCTTCTATGTTTCTATCTTTTCTCCAACAAATATTAACACGATATGGTATGAGTACATATTTAATATTTGGAAATATTGGAAATTTATTCAATATTATTATATTTTATCAAAAAGAACATCGTCAAAATCCATGTTCACTTTATTTATTATATATGACAATATGCAATTTAATTTGTCTTGATGTTGGAATTATTCCAATAATATATTCATTAGATCATATTGATATTAATATAGAATATATAATTGCTTGTAAAATTCAATTTTATATTCGTCATACATCATTTCAAATGATGAGAACATATAAAGTTCTTGCTTGTATTGATCGATTTGCATTAAGTAGTTTACATGCTCGAATTCGTTCATTTAGTCAATATAAAATAGCATTTCGTCTAATAATAATTAGTGGAATATTTTGGTCATTAATAGTGATATTTTTTTCAGTTATACGAACAATTGAAAATGCTTCATGTAGTATACATAATGATTTATATGAATTAATTTATACAATTTATTATATGATATTTACTGTTTTATTACCAACTTTCTTTATGATAATATTTAGTTTTTTATTAATGTATAATTTAAAAAAACTACGTGTTTTTAATCAATTCATAAAACAGAATGGTAAAAAAAATCTTTCATTAAATATTGTTCGTAAACGTGATCGAGATTTAATGAAAATGGTTTTAATTGAAGTTATGTTTTATGTAATAAGCACAATGCCATTTTCAATTAATCTTATTTATAAAATAATGACAGATAATTTTATTAAAAGTAATGAACGAAAACAAGTTGAATCATTTGTTAATTATATGACTCAATCATTTATTATGTATTTTAATACAACTTTACCATTTTATATTTATATTTCAACTTCATCATCATTTCGACGTGAATGTAAAAAAGTTATTATTAGATTTTATCGATTTATCATGAAAAAGAGGCATGGAAGAGTGATACTATTTGAAGAACAAATTGAAATGGATATTAAATTAGATTTATCAAAAACTGAAAATAAATAAAATATAAACAAACATGTAACTTTAAATTAATTTTTTTTTAAATTCTATAAATAGAATATAATTAATGAAAATTTCTTCTTGAAGATAATTTGAAAATATTTGCTTCTTAAAATAAGATGTAATAAATAAAGGTAAATCAATTCGAGTACTGACATCTTTTCAAAAAGTATCTGGAGATAATTCCTAGGATTTTTTGGAATTTAAATTAGTATAGAGTCATCATAAACTCTTGAAGTGATTTTTTTGTTAAAAAAATCGTGTTATGCAATAAAAAGAACTTTTTACATATATTGGTCGAAGGTCTTAGAGGCCGACAAGTGCAGTTTCTTACGATACACCTTTACCAATAGATTTCTGACATGAAATCGAATTCACTAATTTTTCGATCTCAAGTAACTGGAAATAGATTCATCACGAGGTATCAGTTAGCGATAATTTCGCTTCTATAAAAAGAATCCGAGGCACACCTGACAATCCTATGAAAATCAACTACAGATATATCCTATAAAGTTAGAAGAACATACCTTATTAAATTTGGATCAATCAGTTCCTCAGATCAAAGTTAAAACAGATACGTTTATCTTTTTCAATCGACTATATTTATCATCAATATTCATTATGGCCATTGAACTATAGTCGGCATGCATATCAACTTTAATATAAAAGTTATACTGACCTATTTGAATAAGTATTTGAAAAAATGTATCAAATTTAGTTGAAAAATGATCGATAAAACAAGTGTTCAACAAAACTACATTGATATATTTCAAAGCTTCTTTTATACAATCATATAGAAAAAAGAATTACTAAAAAATATAATTTTTCAACAAGATAGGATGCCGACATATTCCTTGAAGGCACTTTGCACCTAACTGACCAATCAGATTGGTGATTAGCAATTTAGCAAAGGTGAATCTGATACTTTAAATAGAATTTTACAAATCATAAATCGATAGAAAGAAAATAGAAATGCTTGTAAAATTGGTTTGAATAACGGTAACAATATGTATTCTGAGGCTTTTTACATAAGTCTAGTTGTTATTTTTATAATTACGATAGATTTATTGAGTACCATTTCTACTGTCTATTAATTCATTCCGTTCCATATAAATATTATTCAAAAAAAACTTTGATTGTTGTTTTACTTCAAATAATTCAATTCATTAGTCATATCTAATCATAGGTGAAAAGCAAAAGAAGTAAATATTATGTGACTTTTACATCAGCTGAATTTTTAATCTTCTATTTGAAGATAAGAATCGATTCGATTTATAATTTTTTTTTACTTATGATGTAGCTGATATACATTTAAACAAAGATTATAAAAAATATTATTCTACTGTTATTTATATTTCATAGTAGATGTCAGTTAATCCATTTGATAAATCACATGTTCATTACTATTCTATACACGCTAAAGTAACCATTTATAATATAATATATTTTACTATCGAATAGAATTAGTCATTTTGTTTTCTTTCTTTCAATAGAATTAACAAAAGATTCAAAGATTAAATAGATTTTCTTATTATATATAATACAATAACTAAAAAAAAATTATTTTAAATAATGTCTACTATATTAAATGAAGATTATCAAACATTGCTTAACAATAATCAAGGTATAAAATATAAATAAATGAATAGTTAATAATTCTTTTTTTTCTTTTATAAAATAGATATTGATCAATTTCATCAGAATATAATTGAATCAATTGAAATATCAAAACTTCGACAACAATCACAATGTAATCTCGAACAATCTTGGCCACCATATCGTCATTTCTTAAAATTTATTTCTCAATTAACATATATACCTTCATATATATTAAATAATTATGCACGTACACTATGTTTTATTATTTTACTTAGTCTTATGTTTCCATTTAATTTACTTATTACATTAATTACATTTATTTTATCATATTTAATAAATAGTTTTCGTTATAAAAAATCACCAATAATATCAAATCCAAATTGTAAACGAATATTGATATCAGGTGGTAGAATGACTCAATCATTACAATTATGTCGATTATTTTATCAAGCTGGTCATCAAATAATTCTTATTGATGAATCAATTAATTGGCTTACAGGTCATCGATGGTCAAATTCCGTTGAACGATTTTATGTTCATCCATCACCTATTAAAGAATCAAAAGCTTATATTAATATTCTTACAAGTATTGTACGAAAAGAAAAAATTAATATATTTATTCCAATGATTTCTTCGTACAATACTAAAATCGATGCACAAGTAATATATCAAAAAATTCTTATATAATCATTTTTTTTTTTGTTTTAATAGATTGAATCAGCATTAGCTGTACATGGTTGTTCAATATTTAATATGAATATTAATGATATATCTTTTATTAATAATAAATATACATTTATTGATAATGCTTATTCACTTGGTTTAATAGTACCAAAAACCTTTCTTATAACATCACGTCAACAATTATTAAATTTTGATTTTAATAATGAACATTGTTTATATATATGTAAAAGCATATTATATAATCATGAAACAATAATAAAATTACCTCGATCAACACAAATTGAAACTCTTGAATATATAAATAGTTTAACTATTAATGAAGATTGTCCATATATTTTACAAGAATTTATAACTGGTAAAAAATATTCTGCACATGGAACATGTATTAATGGTGAATTAACATTATTTACATGTAGTTATTCATCTTGTTCACAAAATAATTATAAACATATTGATCAACCAATTATTTTAGAATGGTGTAATAAATATATTCAAGCATTAAAATTAACTGGTCATATATCATTTGATTTTATTATTAATGATAATGATAAAAAAGCTTATGCAATTGGATGTAAATCATATGTTAATTCAAGTATAACTTCATTTTATAATCATCCAAATATTGTTAATGCTTATTTTTCAAATGAATCATTATCATATATTGTTCCATTATCAACAGCTCGATTAACTTATTGGTTACCAAATGAATTATGGTGTTTATTAAGAAATATAGGATCGATGAAAAAATTAATACAATCTTTAAAAATAATTTTTTATGGTAAAGAAGCAATATGGTCATTAGATGATCCATTACCTTTTTTATTACATTATCATATTCATATATTTTATCTTTTATTTGATAATCTTTTTTCAAAACATATTCGATTTTTTAATAAGATTGATTTTTGTCTTGGTAAACTTACATAGTTTTTATTATTTTATTTTATTGTTTTTTTTTTCATTTTATTTCTATAATTAAAAAGAAAAAAAACGAAATATGATATCGATTTAAAAGATTAATATCATAATAAAAAAACATTGATTCATAACCTTGAATATATGAATATAAAAGACAATGATAGAATAGGAATTTATGCCTGTTATATTTCATTATGATTCGAACATCTATCATTGTTATTATTGCACTTTTATTACAACAATATATTCAAATAATTCAAGGAGGTAGAATTTTAACTATAAAATTATATTTATTTCATCTTTATATTGCACCATAGCATGTAATATCGGTAATCCATGTAATCTTGTATCTGGTCTATTTGATCCATCTACTGGCTATTGTTGTTATGATATTCCACCGACCAATAGAGATTCTTTATGTACATGTCCGAATAATATTCAATCTGTTGTTAATGCACCTTGTCGTAAGAATATCATCTTAAGTAATTTATATACATATTTCTTTGATCTATAGGTGCTGTAACAGTAAATCAAGCAGCTTGTACGAAAACATGTGTTAATGGTGGTGTATGTAATATAGTTAATGGACAACAAGTATGTTGGTGTACATTAGGTTTTAGTGGTGCAAATTGTGAAATTCAAGGTTAATTGATATTTTTAATTGATATTTATTGAAATATATTTTTTACAAAATAATTAAGGTATTCAAAATCGTTGTTATAATGGATTATGTCAAGCAGGAACTTGTTATGAACAAACAGTTGGAACAACTACACATGCTTATTGTCAATGTACACCTGGATATAGAGGACTTACATGCAATCATTGTATGTATTAATTTAGTACGATTTAGATTTTTTTTTGATATATTTTATTCTTTGATAGGTTACTTTACATGTACACGACAAGGTGTCTTTCCCGATACAGCACAATGTGCAATTGGTCGATATTTTTATTGTCCTCAAGCATCTGGTGGTAAGTTTTTAACAGAGATTTTAATGAATAGTCATTTCTAGTTGTTGTTTTTTATTTTAGCACCTATTTCTGCACTTTGTCCAGCTGGGCAAAATTTTAATCGTCATACAAGTCAGTGTGATAGTACATATCAATGCACATAAATATGACATATAATACTATTAATACTCACGAAAAGAATTAATTGATAATGTCATAAAAAAAAGAGGAAATGGCTTTTTCTCATGATTAAAAGATTAATCATGTGATTTTTTTTTAAAGAATATATATTCATAATGGTGCAAGGTATTAAATTGTCTCTCTTCTTATATGATTTAATTACATACGTATTCCATGAGAAAATCTTGTTGACTATGAGCCTCTGATGAAACTCAGATATACCTTTATGAATATGTCGAAAGTCGATAAAAAGATATCTGTTTTGAAATATTGATTGAAACTTTATGACAATTAGAATTTTTAATAATATTAGAATAATTTCAAGTCATATATTGCTATTAATAAATTATGATTAATCATTCTTTTTTACAATATCTTTTTATTAACATAAAATTCTTCATTTTAAATAAAACTTTCATTATATTCTTAAATTTAAACCTTAAATCTGATTTCAATACAAAAACTAAAGCTAAATATTTGATGGAATAGAAGAAAAAAAAATCATTACTGTTCGATATGGAAAAAATTGTATAACAGAATAAAATATATGAAATAGAAAAGATAATATAAAGTTATACATCTGTTGCAATTGGATTTATTTGAACGACATTAATTTTATTTGTTTTATTTAATTGTATTTTTTCTCGATGATTAATCCACATAAGAAAGAAATGCATTAATGCACTTGTTATAAAACTAATACCACCTATGACAAATGGTATGTCAAAACTTGATGTCATATCATTAATAGCACCCATAAGCTAAAGAAAATTTTTAAAAAAAATATATAGATATAATCAAATAAAATGAAACTTACAGGTGGAGCAGTTAATGATGTAATACCTCGAAACATTAATGTTAAACCTAATGCATTACTATAATGATCAAGACCAACAAGTTGACAAACAATCACTGGACTTAATGAAACATGAAATGCTAAAAAATGAATTGACATATAATTCTAATACATTTAGAAAAAAAATATATTACCAATAAAAGCACCCCAAACAATACAGTAAGTGGTAAGAAGTCCATATGTATGACAAAATGGTACAAGTAATGTAACTAAACCAGCTATAGTTAAACCAATATTATTGACAAGTAATGGTGTCATATAGGGAATTTTTGTTATCCATCCAGATGCGAATCGAACAGCTGTATTACTGAAACCTTTAAAAAAAAAAGAGAGATATGTTTTTAATAACAAAATAAATAAAATAATTCGATTTACCAATAATTGATAAAAGAAAAACAGCACTCTCTTTGGGAATAGATCTTTCTAATGTAGCTACTTTAACAATAAATAAATACGGTGTGTAATAACCAATCATTGAACAAACATTAGCCTGTAGAAAAAAAAGTAAATTAAATAAAACTATTGTTCTTTTTTTTTTTATTTTTATAATTTACCAAACAAATGATAACCATTTTTTTATTACTTAAAAGATTAAAATTAGTCATAGAAAGAAATATATCCCAAAATGCTTTCATTTTAGATTTTTCTGTTGCTTCAGGAACTTTTGTTGTTTGTTGAATATAAGCAGGTATATCAGGTTGAGATTGATATTCAGGTAAATCTCTTGTATCACCTTGATAAAGTACATCTTCTTTATATAAACTTTTAAAAAAGAAAACTAAATTATAAAGAAAATTTAAAAGAAAATTTCCTTACGGACGAACAGCATCATCAGCTTTAATGCTTTGCCGTGATTTAGTAGATATAGCTGAATCAGCTCGTGAACGTTTTTTAATTTTTTCTTCAACTATACCATGGGATAAACTTGGATCTGATATATATGCTGATGGTGATATGACTGCAGCTTGTGTAGTTATTGTTTTTTCTTTGAGTAATGGAGATGCTGTCTATATTAATAATAGAGTAATTTCAATTAAAGAGCAAATATAAAACTAACCGTGCCAATAAATACGTTGTCATCCATCCTATGAAAATAAAAAATGAGAAACAATTCTATGTTTAGTAGTATATCTTTCATCTATTATATTTTTATTTTTTTATCAATTACAAAATATTTTACCTCATTAAAAGAAATTATTTGATATTATTTATGAATTAATTGTTCTCTTATAAATAAAATCTTTCAATCTGGATAACAAGTTTTCTTGAAACCTATTGTTTTCAAATATCATAAAACTTACATAGTAGGTGATGGCATAGTACGTCGTTTCCGAATTGGTTTTAAAGGACGCATTAATGCACAACAAGCAACACAAAAAAGGAGAATAATAGCTAGTATAAACAAACCAGATTTCCAACCAAATTGCTTAAATAAAAAACTTGAAAGAGGTCCAAATGTAATTGAACCAATACCCGTACCAGCCGTAACAATACCTATAATAATATATTTATTATTAATTCAACAGTAAAAAAAAAGCATCTTTTATTATACCTGTCGCAATAGCACGTTTCTCTTCAAAATAATATCCGACCATGACAATACTTGGTAAATAAACAAGACCCATACCAATACCACCAATAAAACCGAATAATAACCACATTATAATAATATTTGGTGAAAAGACTGATGTTGCAACAGCAACTGCAGCAATAATACTTCCAATAATACCAATTTTACGGCATCCCCATTTATTACATAGAGCAGAAGCTATTGGTGCTATATTGAAAGAAAATAGAAAACGAAAATCATGATTATTGAAAAGGTAAATTTAATTACCACTAAGTAAATAAAAACCACAAGCTAATGAAATAACAAGTGATACAGCCCATTCTTGACATCCATAAAAATCTCGAATATTGTCTGATATTGCACCAAATGCATAAAGAAAACCATCAACAATTAAATTGATAAGCTTAATAAACAAAAACAAAAAAGAAATATTTATAATAGATAAAACAACTTACAAAACATGCTGCAAGAACAACCCAACCAAAACCTCCATCAGGTGGTACTGTAATATAATCGTATTCTTCATCATCTTCTAATTTACGTAATTTTCTCTTGTCATCAACTCCTTTTTGTACTTTTGATTCAATCTCCTTTGTCATTTATGTGCTGCTGCGATGTATTATTACAGTAAAATATACGGTCACGTTTTCGTTTTTATATGAGATTTCGTTATGCCAATTATGATAATAACAACATGTCTACATGTACACATAGTTGAACGTAGATCTTAAAATATGATTAAAATACTTTCACGATTCGAACAGAGAATGTTTTTTTCCAAGAAAAAAAGAATAACATATATACGTGTAAAAATTTCAATTCAGTGTTATTGATTACTAAAGGCGCACTTGATACCGTTTTTCTCTCATAATGTAAACATATAAAATTTTTTCTTTGTATTAATAAAACAAAAGGTCATCGTAGAACTTTTTATTGTTTTTCTTTGACATATTTTCAAGTGTTAAATAAAAAAAGGTTAGTTATATTTAGTAGTTTTACTCTTAAAAAATTATTGAATATGCAAAACGATTGCAGACAATAATCGTCATATAATTACTAGATATAAATAATATTTTTGTTTAGAATTTGTTTACATGTAAAAAAAAAGAACAAAAATGTACATACGTTTTTCGAGTCCTCAGTTCATTTATTTGTCTTTCAAATTTTATTTTTAGGTCGTATGGGATTAAAACCATATTTATTAAAAAAACTTGTATTAAGGAATCTTTGGATTGTGCATTGTAAAGATAGGAAACTATAGAGAAAATTCGGTGGGGATATGTCATGAATGGCATTTTTTTTTGTTTATTATGAAAGATAAATACGACATAGTGTTAGATTATGTAGTATAAATCCAACTGTTAGTCATACACAAAGAACTTTTTCTTTTCTTCCAATAATAATAGGTACTTCATGTTTTATCCTTTCTTTTGTATATACGGTATACATCAATATGAGATGTTAATTGATTATTTCTTTGCATCTGAAAACATATACTTCACTAGTAATGATAGATAATAGAAAAAATAATCAAAAATCATTTCTTATTTCAATAGAAATTGACATCAGAATAATATGAATATATTATTTGTTATACCACTTCTTTTTGTATATCAATTATGATCACTATGATGTAGAAATTATTTGTTCATTCACATAAAGACCTCATGTATGAAACAGAAGAATAAGACTAGAATGCTAATAAAAAAATTTTTGATGTATTAACGAGCGACACATTTTTACTGAGTAACAGTCTGAAAGATTACAAAGAAAATCAATCTTATGATTAACTTTTTAGATTTCCGCATTTTGATAAAATTTGAATGTATACATTCTGTATCTTCATTTTTCTCCATTGAAGGTGATTTTATGAAATATAATAAAGGCGCTATATTTTTTCAATACAATGGATTCAACATATCTATTAAATATTTCAATAGCAACTATGATTCTTAATTATATCCAGTGGAATTAATCAGAGAGCCAAATGAATCTTATCTGGCACAAATGAAAAATAAATTGAAAAGTCCAGTCATTTTTTTGTGGCTGGAAGAAACTTTGACTAGTTATCAACATTGTTCAGAACGTATTATATGACATATATACCATACATTGATGAATAATTGAAATATGTATTAATATGCTATCGTTATAGTTCTCATTCAGATAGTGTAACTTTTGAAATAATTATATTTTTCATTATTCATCTCCTTCAGCATAGTACGTATAAATTTGGAATGTATATAGTCTGACAAAGTTTGCAGTCAACTATTTTTTAATACATCATTTCGTTATCTTATCATTATTTCAAGTATTGACTCTGACAAATTGATATAACAAGAGAATAAATGAATACCATTTATATTTATACTTCTATATAAATGGGTTTGATGTATCTGGTAAAATAATGACACTTGTTATTCATCAAATTCTATCAATTATTAAAAGCCTTTGGCATGTTCTTTACATATTATTAATGATAAAATCCAGTGTACTAAAAAAATCAAAGTTTTTGTTTTAAGAAATTATTAAAGCATAAAAATATTTTATTAATATTTTTCTATTCGAAATATTTTTTTAATTAATAATTTTTTTTATTTATCTACTTGATAGAATTCTAAGTCCAATTTACAAGTGTTGATTGGTGTCAAAATAATGTCACCACTTAATCAAGCAATAGCAAGAAAAACAACAAATCTTGGTACTTCATCTCATATATTATCATTCGAAGTGACAACAGTGTATGTTAAAAGAGAAAAAAGAGAAAAAAAAATACAATCAGGAGCACGAGTAGACGAAGGTTTACGCCATCGATATCGCCGTATATATATGTACAAACATACGTCTACCCTTTTTTTCTATCATACCATACATCTATCTTCTTTGTATTCGGTCAACACGTCTGTACTCTAAGCCATGTTGATGAGATTCTTATTATTTGGTAAGTAAAATATATACATAACATATATAAAATTTTTTTCTAAAAATTATAGGTCTTCTTATGATATTTATGATTTGTGAAACAGTACCAGTGTATCTTCGAGATAATGATGATACTTTGGAATTAAATAATCAATTTAAATCTCTTACTCCTCAACAATTAGCTGAACTCGATGAATTTCTTTCACGTAAACTTGATGATGAATCTGTATCGATAAGTTCAGGAAAAGTTTTACATCGTAATACACGTCGTCCACATCAACATTTAATGGTCAAACGTGATACATTATGGACAACAACAGAAGTACTTGATTGTGTTCGACGTTTAAAAGCTTATAAGAACAGTTCAAAACTTGATCTTGTTACAGAAATGCTCAATTGTTATCGACGTCTCAAACATTCTGGTTAAATTAATATGCATATTAAATGTAGAAATAAAAATATAAAATAAAAATACATTTAAAAACTTTGATTGATATGTCCTCGTCATAAGATCATTTTTTCAATTAAGAGATTTATTTTAATTTTTTTTAGATAAGTTTTCAAATAACACTAATGCATATTTATATAAGCATAATTATTGAAATATACAAAGTGTATGAAAAGAATGCAAAGACATTCTATTGGACAATCAGCTCCATGAAAATAACAGAACGAAAGAATATGGTCGAGTGGGAAAAGATAAGTTAAGAATGACGTCTGTGGTTCGAATCTGAAACAAGGCAATGATGTATACCATTAGATTCCCTATTGGCCTGAACATGTCTGAAGACAAACTGTGATCATTACTGAGCCTTGGAAAAAAAGGATTTTTCTAGCTAAATTTGTTGATCAAAAATATGAATAATGAATGATAGTGTTTTTTTATATTGAAATGATGAAGTTTTCCTGAAATAGGATATTATAAAACTGTGAATAGATTTTATTTAATTCGATAACTTTGATCATTGTTAAGTGCATCTATTAACTATGCTGAGAAAATGTTAATTATCCGTCTAAATAATCAAATATACTAATATTTATGTGTATTTTATATAACATTCTATATTATCTTCTATTCCTTATTCTTTCATATATTTAGTTTGATATAATTAACAATAATAAATATCGCTTGGAAATCTAAGTTTTAATAATGATCTTCATACAATAATACAGTTGTAGATTTAAATCGAATAGCCTCAAAGTGATTATTTCTTTGTATTTGGACAAATATACTATCCTAATAATGAGCGATAATAGAAAGAAAACTGTCAAAAATGATTTCTTGTTTCATTAGAAATTGACATCAAAATCAATGTTATTATCGACTACAATAGAAAAATATTAGTGTGTGTTTTAAAATTAGTTTGTAATATAATTCTTCAATGAATGACATGCTTTGTAACTTAGTCACATATACTCTATTCTTATTAGCTTTATAGATTTAAAAGATTACAAAAATTAATGTTATAAATAACTTTTCATGAAGAGATAACATTGAAATGTATTTTGTTTATACCTACTATTACTGTAGATATTAAGTCAAAAATAACAAGAGATTGGTCAAGTACAAATAATAATGGCAAAAGTCGATGGAAAAATTTTGTGAAATACCAGCATTAGAATATATTTTTAAAAACCGTGACATATTTTTTTGAAAAACAAGAGTCAAATAGAACTAATTTGTGGAACATGATCATCTATATGCATGGCAAGTCTATTAAAATGTATCATTCTTCGCATCATTTTGTATTCTGTGAGATACTATCGCTATGCACCAACAAAATATTCATACTAAAAACTATGTAGACCATTTCACTATCATGTTTTTCACATTCCATTCACTATCAGATAGACAAAACTCGAAATTGCATTTTTATTTGATACCAGAAGCAAAATTTTTTAGTCGTATAAATATTACTTAATAATATGTTTGAAGATATGTTCATTTTTCTTCTTTGAGAGTATTTATATGTAATGTAGCAACGATGGTATACATTTTAAATTCAATGAGTTCGAAAGATCTTTAGAATTTGTTGATTGCAACGACGTTTCCGACTATTTTAAGTGAAATTTATCAGACAGTCAGTTGAGTATTATCTGGCAGAATGTCACCAATGGCAAGTAAATAAAGAAGTCTAGAAATACTTTTAGCGCAGAAAAGCTCCAAGTTGTTATCAACATCCAACCGAAAGTGTAAAGCGTAAATAGTATAAAAGATTCTTATAATTTAACTCAATGAATGTGACATATATACAATACATATACTGATAATTGAAATATGTATAATCATTATAGTTCTTATTCAGAGAGTGCAAATTTTGAAATAATTATATTTTTCTTTATTCATCTCCTTTAGCATTATACATATAAATTTGGAATGTCTATAGTCTAGTAAAGTTTTAAATCCACTATTTTTTATTGCACAATTTCATTATCTTGTCATTATTTCAAGTATTGACTCTGATAAATAATATATCAAGAGAATAAATATATATATCATTTATGTTTGTGCTTCTATGTAAATAGATTTGATATATCTAGTAACATAATGACACATGTTATTCATCGTGTTCTATCAATTATTAATAGCTTCTATCGTATTTATATGATATTAATGATACAGTCTATATAATTTACTGAAAATTTCAAAGTCTTTGTTTTGAGTTATCATCAAAATTTAATTAATATTTACAATTATGCGTTTCCATTCAAAAGGTTTTATAGTCGATAATTTTTGTCATATCTACTTGATACAGTTCTTAATTAAACTGCAAATGTTGTTTGATATTAAATAATATCATTACTTAATCTAGTAACAGCAAGCATAACAACAATTCTTGGAATTTTAACCCATTTATTATCATTCAAAGTGACAATAGCATATGTTAAAAACGAATAAGGAGAAAAAAAATACAGTCAATGGCACGAGTGGATGAAGATATATGCCATCGATGTCTCTGTATGTAAAGAGTATTCCAGAATCATTGAAGATAAATTGTTAGTGGCACTTTTCATAGTTGTTCTTGACATAGATTATTACAATTTTAATTATACACATACCTAAGCATAATCTGTAATATGTCAAAGTTTCAGTTCTATCTTTGAAATTAATGTTAAAATGTGTAAACAAGAAAGAAATACACAAACTTTCATATCTGATTCTGGTATTATTTTTACTTTGTAACTAGAGATATGTACATATATTCAATAGAAAGAAGTTTACAAGGAAATTTATCTCATAATCACAAAGTAAAATATAACTCAATGTATACACAAGCATGCTTAGCATAGTTTCCTATAATCAATCATAGTTGATCTAGTATTTTAGACTATTTTTTTGACACGTCCTTCTTTCGTTTTTTAGGAGAGATGACTACATTAAATAATTGTGCTGTAAAACATGCGGCTGATGCTCTGAGTCAGAGCTGTCGGGTACTGATTTCCAGATGTAGTACATTAGATTTCAAATGGGCTATAGTTGGGGTACATCTTTGTAGTACACAATTTCTTCTAAGAGAAAAGGATTAATTTGAAAAAACTACCTGAAAACTTCTCTCTTAAAAAAACAAGATTTATTTCCGGTTCAGATTTTTCAAATATTGCTATTTCATTTTCTTCATCTGATTCCAATTGAAGATTCGTATCATCATTCATGCAGTAATACTTCAATCTAATCTAATTATATAATTATAATACATCGATCAAATACGATGCGAAGATATAAATATAAAGAATAATCAAAAGACCCATCGAAATTTAGTTTAATCTGAAAATAGAAAAACTTTAAATACAATACAGTGACGCTGTGCGAATCATTGTACAACACAATTTATATCTATGAAAAATTCGTTTATAGTATGGAAAGCTCAAAATTTCAAATGGGGTACAAAAAGTGTTCTCCAAAGGTACAATTTTTTTGGGGATACAAAATGGAGTATACTTGGCAGCCCTGCTCTAAGTAGTTTTACGACATTTTGAATTGTATCATAAAATACGTAATATATTTCATATTTAACCAGTGTTATAGATTTAAAATAAAATCTGCCACTCATTCAAACAGGTTCACGATATCAATGCATTAGTATGAAGTTCAAATAATTCTTTGCCATTCAACCGCGATTAACTAAGTAAAAGCATAGTATAAAAATCGGATATGAAATTTTATGCGTTGTAATTCTGTTTACGTATTTTATCATTAGTTTTAAGTAGAGAACTGGAAATTTGTTATACTACAGATCATATTGACCTACGCATATGGTAGAAATTTCAGTCTTCTACATCAAGAAAAAATATGAGAACTGTCATGGTCAATTCATTCCCAACTGTTGCAGAACACATTATATATCCAAGCATATACTTACTGTTTTTTTCTATATAACTATATATCGATTTTGTTCGCATTTAGTCAACACATTTATGCTGTAAATCATGTTACTAAGATTCTTATTATTAAGTAAGTAAAATAAACACATAAAACGTGTATAACTTTTTTTAAAATTTTTAGTTTTTCTTGTGATATCTATCGTTTGCAAAGCAGTACCGTTATATTCTCATGCGAGTGATGATACTTTTGATTTAAGTAATCATTATATACATATTCCTCCGGAACAATTAGCTGAACTTGATGAATCTCTTGCACCTAAGCTTGATGAAGAATCTGGATCAGGAGATTATACATAGTGATATATCTCACCCTTATCAACATTTAATGGTTAAATAATGGCATGATACCTTATCGACAACAACAGAGACATTTGACTTTTTTTTATAACTGTTTTACTTATTATAACGAATTCACTGAATACCACTAACCGTTTTATTACCAGTAGTATTTTTTGTTTCTAAGAATGCTACTACATATTAATAATATAATATGCTGAGCAGAAAGAAAGGACATACAACAGTAATGAATGATCAATCAAAACTATATTCATAAAGCTGATTAAAATAGAGCATTCATCATCAAGAAAAATGTGAATCTTGTGTTTGATCAATTCGATGACCTATTTCATATGCAAACATCAATTAGGTAATGATTATAAAACACATTGAATAGGTACTTGTTTTTATTACTTATTCCAAAAAATTGATTCATATCGTTGAATATTTTTCATAGATTTTAATAAATATTTTTGATATCTTGTTTCGATTGCAGAAAGATAAACATGACAGTATACATCATTTGATTGTCATCATCATAGATAGCAGAATAATTTTAGACATCTTTGATAAAAGATTGCTACTCATTACAAAAGAGCTTTGAGAATAGACAATAAATTGTTGTCATCATGTACAGATGTGCCCATGTATATATGTTGAAGACTTTTATTCTTAATCAGAGGAATGATGGAAATTGTTGATAAATAATTATTAATATCATGTAAGCTTGTCATAGCCTAATACATTACGTATTGGACATAATGCGAAAATGATAGCTTAGTCTCAAGATGCTAAAACAAATACTTGAACTTCTTCTTTTACAAAACTCTCGCGTCATGATAATAGACATCGAGTTTGGGACTGTTCCCTATTGTATTGGAAATAACAATTTTTATATTATTCAGATTCAGCGGCTGATGCTAGTCATTCGTGTAGCTTACGATGGAAGGGTTTGTATTGTTGAGCGAGTTGATCGGTCGTATTTGTGTCAAATGATAGGTCTCACTGAGAAACTAGCAAATTTAAAATATGAGCTGCCCATGGCTTGCCTACAAGGAAATATTTTAATTTTAAGATATGTGAAATTTAGATATATAAATGAATCAAAGGAGGTTTTATCCACTACTATAAGGAGAAAACATAGTGTTGTTCGGGTCGATTATGGGGTTTGTAGGAAACCTCTTTCATATGGACCGAACAACACCATGTTTTATTCTTATAATAGTAGAGTGAATTTTTCCTGTAGCCCATAGAAACGGCGTTTTCTATGAACTACCAGAAAATTTAAGTCTACCATCATAAGGACAAAACATACGGTTATTTAGGCCATATGAAAGAGCATTATTGATAACCCTAAGATTGGCCCGAACAACACTATGATTTCTCCTTATAGTAGTGGATAAAACCTCCTATGATTCATTTATATACCTAAATTTCACATACCTTAAAATTAAAATATTTCCTTGTAAGCAAGCCATGAGCAGCTCATATTTTAAATTTGCTAGCTTCTCGATTAGATCTATCATTTGACATGAATAAGACCAGTCAACTCGCTCAACAATACAAACCCTTCCATTATTAGTGAAGGCTTACGTAGAGAAGCGAATCATCATCAGTTTAGATGAAAACACTGCTGATTTCCTATGGGATTTTTGTATGATTTTGATTTTTTTCTTGGATACTTTCGTATCGTTTGATAGAACTCGCTGAGTTGTAAATGACTTACTACTTTTCTTTTGTGGTTTAGTCGCTGAAACGAATAGTTTTAGAAAATACTCGAATCGGCTGCTAACTTTCCTTACATGATACTAGTGTGACAAGATATGTTTTTTTTGTTCAAGTCGTAATTCAATCAATTTTTTAGATATCTTTCAAAGAATTACAATAGCATAAAAACAAATATAAATTGATTAAATGCATTAAAAATCAACAATATTTGGATGGTTTTAACTATCTTGTAAACTATAATAAATTGTATTGATGATTTTGATGTGCATCAGAGTTTCTAAATATAGAAAGAAACAACTTGAGAATTTTATACAATAATCATGTTTTAATACAAAGAATGTGTAGCTGTTATTATATATGACTTAAGTTCAAATTTAAAATTAATAGTTATATTTTCTTATTAAATAATTAATTAGAATTTCATAGGATTGACTCCTGATGTTTCAATTTATGATTTGTTGAGATTAATGTTGTTTATTTGCATATTAAATGTAAAATTGGTATTCATCATATCATGATAGTTATATCTTCTCTAATTTTATGATGTTTTAGTTTTTTATAGTTTCTTTTCCATGATTGTAGATATAGGAGAATAACAAAATTGATGATGACCGGGTGTTACATTCTGAAATAGCCAAAAATTCCTAATAAATAAAAAATAATCTGTTCGTATATATTTTCTTTATCAAATATATGATTTGTAAATATGCAAATAATTAATAAATAAATCAAAAGAATATTGCAATAGAAGTACTTAAATATGATTGAATTTTTATGATAATCTTTTGTTAAATTTAACATTTGTCTTCTCAAAGTATTTATTGAGTTTACTGTTTGAAAAGAAAAAAAGAAAGCAAACAATTATTTACTCTTAGTACATGAAGTCATATCATAAGTCTAGTAATCATATCTTGTTTCTTTTCGTTGATATCAAAGAGAAGAACAAAGCTGCGACGCTTATTAAACAATGACATCTATCTTTTTATCAATATTCTATTTTCTAAAGATTAAAAGTATAGATTAAAGAATTATTATAGTGATGTTTTATTGTAAAAAAAATCTTATGTTTTTCGACAATGTATCGAAAGTATTTTCAACGATAGTATCGTTTGATTCCAGCACGTAATATAAACGGAATGTTTATCATTTTTATCCTCTTCGTTTTTTTATGTATAATCATGTGAATATTTCTTTTTTCTTCAATGCATAGTTTTTTCGCAATGTTTTTCGTCATATTCTGGTGTCTTATGATAATAAGCATTCATGGTAGAAATATCATTAAATAAGTCTTTATTAAAAATCTTAGATTTTTATTTGAATAGGTAAATGTACAAATCAAACATGTATATATGGTCAATGTATCGATAATGAATGTGCTTGTGATGCAGGTGTACGGGGTGATAAATGTAATCTAGATGTAATTGATTGCGATAGAGATTCTTGTTTTAATGATGGTATATGTATTGAATTAGTTAATGGATTTGCTTGTCAATGTTTACCTGGTTTCTATGGTCTACGTTGTCAATACCGTCGTAAAATAAGTGATAATTATTGTAAAAAGAAATGTGCTCATAATAGTAAATGTGTTATAATAAATAATACAGAAAAATGTTTATGTTCATCAACATATTATGGTTCAAAATGTGAACATCCACGTACAAATAATAGTTCACCTTTAATAAGAGAATGTTCATTATTAAAATTTCGAAATAGTAATAAAGAAGGAACGTGTTTAGCTATAAGTTTAACAGAATTATTTGATGTTCACTGTGAATGTCGTCGTGATGATAAAAATAAACATTCTGCTTATTGTCTAATCACACCATCACCTTATTCAAGTAAGAATTATTTAGTATGTTAAGTAAAATATATATTTAAAAAAATTTTTTTTTTTCTTTTCAAAGAACAAAAATGTTTTTTTAAAAGATCAATTCATTCATTAACACTATCATTATTAGTTGATCCAATATCTATTCATGTTTGTCCTGTTAATTGGCAAATACTTGATCAATATGAAAATATTAAAGAAATAGTTAATAGTGCTCATAAAACAAAATGTCACTTATATTAAAATTGAATTATTATTCTTTATTTCTAATCGCAATTTATAAAGAAAAGCACCTATGTAACAAGAAAAAAAAACGATACGAATGAATATATCTGGTTTTTTTCTAAAATGAAAATATACAAACGAATAGAAAATTTTTTTTTGTTATGTGTATGAAATGATTTCCTATTTGCCTAACTTAGCACCACTTGGTCCATGTCCACCTGTACCTACACAATGTCCACCATGTGCATTTTCATGTCCTAACTGTCTACCGCGTTCAACAGGATCAGGATTCATACCTGGATGTAATTGTTCTTGAGTAAATTGAGATAGATCCGACACATGTTTTCCACCAACAGGTTGACTACCACCTAGAAAAATAATTTGTAAAAAAGAAACAAATCAAATATAAATGACATACCAGCACCACCGATAGTACCATGTCCGCTTGTTCCAACACATTGACCGCCTTGAGCATTTTCATGAGCCAGTTGTCTACCTCGTTCTTCTGAATCAGGTGACATACCTGGATGAGCTGGATCTTCTGGCCGATTATCATCAGGCTGTTTATCTCCTGCTTGTTTAGTTTCGCTTGACATGAGTTTTTGTATAAAAAAAAAATAATTCAATGATATTAAATACAAAAAAACAATGGACAGTATTTATAGGAAGATTTTTTTTGCTGTTCTTTTTTTTTATCGATTTTTCTAGAATAAAAAAAAATAGAAATAATCGATGTACTCTTTTGCCTTCATATTTTTCTTATCTATAACAGTTGGAAAAAAAAATTCT
>JAJEKB010018965.1:248-18126 GCA_022393335.1 Macrotrachela quadricornifera
CCTTACAAATCTCCGTCGATTCCATTTGGATCACCATCAATTCCTTATAGATCTCCAGTATCGAGTCCATTACCACAAATGCCAACACATGGTCGATCAACAATTGGTACGATATAGTAAATATTTGATAAAAGACAAAATATTTATTGATATTTTGCAGATGTGGATGTTTCATATAATCAATTAAACTTACTTCTAGCCTGTTTTCCTACTCCAAATCCTTCGTCATCTAATTTCATATCACGGTTTCGTGCCTATATTGTACAACTTGTTGAATGGAGCAATACTCACAGACATAGTGACACATGCTATAAATATTGCAATGGCGCTTGTGGTGACAAGAAGATTTGTCGAATGTGTATGCCACGCAAATTGGTACCAATATCAACAATCGATCCAGATACAGGTCATATTTCAATGCGATGATCAGATCCATGGATTAATAATTTCAATGAATATCTTATTACAGCCTGTCGATCCAATATGGATATTAAATTCATTTGGGCTGGTAATGATGCTAAAGCTTTAGTTTATTACATTATCGATTATGTCACAAAAATGGGTCTATCTTTTCATGATACATTTTCTCTTGTGCAAAAAAGTATTACTTCATTACAAAATACAAGCAATCAATTAGACAAGGAAAATTTAGTTGAAAAATCATGTAAACTCGTTTTGCGTTGCTATAATACGCTTGCTTCACAACAAGAATTATCTGGTGTTCAAGTTGCCTCTTATCTTATGAATTGGGATGATCATTATATGACACACAGATTTCAAGGTCTTTATTTAATTCAAACTGAACGATTTTTACAAAGTGAAATGGATGAAATGCGTGCGAAGCAAAATCTCCAGCTAGCATCATGCGGTAAACCTAGATATTTTGTTTTGTACGCTTATTTTTCAAATGACTCTTATTTGGTGACATTCTTTTTTTTTATAGATGAGCGTTAAGAGAGAGAGAATTGAAAAGAGAAGAGCGAAAAGAGAAAAAGATATGTGGCAAAGAGTAGAAGGAAAGAAGAGGGAAAGGAAAAGAAAAAAAGAAGAAGGATCATTTGCGATACGCACCGTATGAACATCAAGACTGACAGGCGATAATTAATCGGATATAATTTCTTATTGATATGTGAAAAGATGTTAAATAAATATGTACGTTTTTTTCACATGTAGATGTAATTGATGATGCAGATGTGTTTGATAATGAAACGATTAATGATGAAAATAGCGATGAAGAACATTTTCAAGTTCAATCAACGAACGATAAAAACAATTTTATACTTGTTAATACACGCATTGATTATCAATATCGTTCGAACAATCTCAACAACACATGTCTATACGATTTTGTTAGTACGTTTTACAAGAAAAAAAATCAATGAAACAGATTTAAAGTATCTATCGAAGTCTTCTATGACAGAAAAACAGCAAGATAACCAAAGAGGTCGACCCTCTAATGAACGTTTTTCTTTTCAAAAAGAACATCCTCAAGCAACAACTCATATTCTGACGAAATACAGTCAGCTTCATGTACCTGTTCTTTATGGTCCTCAAATTCCTCGACAAGATCGTGATGACACTCGTGAACGATACAATCGAGCACTTCTCACACTGTCTATACCATGGCGCACTGCCATTGATCTTTGTGAGGTCAATCAAACATGGGAAGATGCATTTGAATCCCGAAAAAATCTTATTTCTGCTCGTTCGTAGAAGATTATAGAAAATATTCAGCTTTTACATGAATGTAAAAAGGATCGTGATGAACATTTACTTCAAGTTATTGCTGAAGCACAAGTCGAGAATGACTCAATTGATCCTGCATTTTTACCATCAAATCAAGACATTCATGATGAATACGAAGTAGAAGATATCGACGACTTAATTCAATTAATAGGCAATGTGGACGAATTTACAGCTGATGGAGTTAATGCTACGAAAAAATCAACAGAAAATGTTTATGTTCGAGAAACTGTTGAAGCTGTGGGAAAGGTTGGACGGTTTAGTCATATAAATCGTAAGTGTTCGTTTATTATCATGAATATCATTGAGAAAATATGTATAAATTTTGTTTTAGAACATAATCAAGATTTTTTAAATACAATTATCGATCGACAAATTGCACCGTTCGTTTCTGCAACGCCTAATCTTATTAAACTTAATTCAAAATGGCAAAACCAGCTGAAGATTGAAAAAGAGCAAGTTAGACGCAGTTTAATTTCGGGCAAACATAGCGAAGATGATGATATTTTGGATTTAAATGATATAACTGATGCCGTTGTGACAGTAATCACTCCATATAACAATCAAAACAACTTTGAAAAATATTCATCAATTCCATCAGTACTCGTAGTTAAAAACAATTTCTCGACTCGAAATAGTATCATTGATGAATTTACATTGAATAAAGAACAAAGAGCTGCATTCTTAATAATAACAAATCATCTTGATGGTGACAGTCGATGCCGCACAGGTATTTTCGTAAAACTGACCATCATTTATTACATCAAATATTAATATATTTTAGGCGACAATAACGGTCAGCTCATAATGTGTATACCTGGATGTGGTGGAACGGGCAAATCACAATTGATTCGGGCTGTTACAAAATATTTTCTTATTACAAAAAGGATGCACATGATGCGAAAACTTGCACCTACTGAAATTGCAGCAGCTGAAATTGATGGTATGACAATCCATTCGTTTTTAGGGGAACAACGTAATTCAAGAAAACCGCGTACCATTAAACCAGGTGATTCCAAACTTGAAAAAGAATGGAGACCTGTCGAATATCTTTTAATTGATGAGATGAGTATGGCAGGCTTAACTTTATTAGGAAAACTTAATAGAATTATTTGCTCTGCCAAACATGCCGATCCTCAAGTTCCTTTTGGCGGTGTAAACGTAATCTTTTTTGGTGATTACTTACAATACCGGCCAGTCTATGATTCCCCATTACACACCGACTTTTCATTACCATCCAAAAAGAAACAAGGAAAATCATTATCTGAAAGAGAAATTCAACAGCGCGTTGCACGTTCATTAATTCTTCAAATTAATTGTGTGGTTAAACTTACACAACAGATGCGGACAGAAGATTTACGATATCTTCAACTGCTCGATCGGCTTCGTCATGGACAATGCAATTATGACGACTACGAATTATTGAAAACACGAGTTGTTGGACAACCATCGATAGAATCTTTACATGATTCGCCATGGAACAAAGTAATTTCAATTTTTCATGTAAAGAAAAAATTGTTTTTATCTTTTCAGACTCCAATTCTTGTGTTCCGAAACGAAGTTCGCACACAATTAAACAACAAAGCGGCAATTCATAACGCAGGCCAAATAGGTAATCCATCGATGGTATGTGTCGCTCAAGATACTTGTAAAGGCAAACCAATCGAAGATCCAATATTGATTAAAAAATTATTAGAATTATCTGATAGCAAAACAGAGCATTTACCTGGTTTACTACCTTTTGTTCCAGGCATGCCTGTCATTTTAACACAAAATATTGCTACTGAACTGGGTCTTATTAATGGCATTAATGGAATCTTTTAACAACTAGTATATCATGAAGAATCAGTATCAACAGAAAATTTATCGGAAATGTTTCCAAAGAACACACAATATATTCGTCGACCGATATATGCTTTAATCGAAATTAATAAGTCTAAGATTGAATGCAAACTTGAAGATCTTCAACCAAAAATTATTCCAATTCCGTTAGTAGAACAAACCTTTCGTGTCGACGTCGCCGATATTCTTCCGAAAGACAAGAAATCAAAAAACAATTTTATCGATTAAACGATCTGCATTACCACTTGTACCTGCTTATTGTATTACAACACATAAAAGCCAAGGTCAAACATTGAACAAAGTCGTTATTGATTTGAAATTGCCAAATGAAACTGATGATATTGCAGCAGTTTATGTACCACTATCTCGTGTGAAACGTTTAGCTGATTTAGTTATTTTACGACCATTCGATTACAAAGTTCTACTTATCAAACCAAATAAATCTCAAGTTGCTGAAATGGAACGACTTGATCAACTATACACAAACACACAAAGGCGTTTCTCAGAGTGGTTTCGATAAATTTTATACATAATAAGACTATTCTCATTGTTTGTGTATATTTTTATTATAAACAGTTAGCGTTTCTCTCAAATTCATTTATCTTCAATATAATTATGAAATTCTGATCCGTGATGTTCTTTAAATCAGATCTGCTTGTCCTTTTTTGATAATGTTGTGCATGCTATTTGATAGATATTAGTTCTTGTCATATTCATTTTTAAATGATCTATAAAATAAACTTTTTGTTATTTAGTTGGTTATGAAAATGCTAGAATAAATCTTCTTAGTTATAAAATAATTCGGATATTTTTCAGCTTTGCTGCAGAGCAATAAAATTTAAATTGTATATTACTTTATTTAAAGATATATTCATGAATAGTACAAGTGGAAATGATATCAAGAGCACTTTCATTCCCCATCATTCGAGTTAAACACTCTAATTCATCTATATACTCTGTTATATATTGCCAATATTAAAGTGATACAAAATAAATAAAAAGCACATGTTAACGCTGTTGCTACCATAAAATAAAGAGAAAAATTATATTTCTGAATATTTTTCTCGGTTGTAAGGGATACTTCTTTCAAATATGATTTTCTCGCATAATATTGTACTGAACGATTACTTTTGCGTCAACAATTGATTAAATTAGAATAAACGGTATTATTTATATTATTCTGATGCTCAACATAACTATCGCGATATATTTATTTCATAACATGGTTAATTCTAATACTAATCACATTTTTAAAGTTAGAGCCGAATTTATAAAGGAATAAAATACCAATAAAATATAAAAATAGGGTTATAACGAGTTGTTTCAGGAAGACAGAAGTACCAACTTGAGGATAAAAATTCAGTCGAGGGTTAAGCGAGTCAGCCTCGACGAGCGTTATCTTGTCATATATTACAAAAATATATGATACTTGTCATTTTCATCACAATAATAACATAGAGCAGAAAAAAAAATTCTAAATCCAGAGAAATCAAAGAAACAATAAAAAGTGAAATACGATCCAGTTTTCTTAATAATAACGATACATATATCATTATGATTAAATTTTATTCTAGTAAGACAATCACACAATAATAAGACTGAATTCTACCGAAAGTCTTACTTCAAACACAACTCAATCTTAATCTTCAAATATTCAGACTATTAGTATCGAAGAAACAAAAACTATATATAGAGATTATACTCATACTTACTACGTATATTCTTTTTATTCAAACCCAAACATTCATCAAACTTCAACTAATCAACCGGTTAAACATATATAAAGAAAACAAATCTCTTTTAAATGGGATCGAATTCTAGAATGTGGTAGTAACTCTATTAAACTCACCTCAAGTTTAATACGGACTATCTGGTGCTCTTGAAAATAAATTTGAAATTCTTAGAATTCTTTGGAATCTCTGAAATTTTAAGTCTTTTGCTATATGCAGATTAATTTGTACCACCTGAAGATGGATTTCTTTTAAATGGGATCGAATTCTAGAATGTGGTAGTTACTCTATTAAACTCACCCTCACCCCCTCGAGTACGGGCAAATTCGTACTCGAGTACGAGTACTTCGTCCAGCTCTGACGAGAATCATACAAAAACTCAAACACAATTAACAAGCATTAAAAAACTTTATACTTCATTTCACTTTGTAACATTTGTCAAAAAAAAATTACACTTATGAATAAATAAATAAAAAAACTAACAGAAAAAAAAACGCGTCATGGTTTGCTTTGACTCACTACTGTTACAAAAGATATCTACTATAACGACTTCGGTCGTCGAAATTTGTAGATCATGTAATATATTTGTGATTTTACGAAATCATATAATTATTACTAAGTCGAAACCATCTGAAGAGTCCCTTAAGCAAGGACGAAACGCGTCATGGTTTGCTTTGACTCACCCTCAAATCACCTCAACGGGTAAAGCGCCCTATATCTTATCCCTATAAAGAGAAGAAAATCTTCATACACAAAGTCAAAAATGTAGAGGTTTATTTAGTGTAATTTTGGTTGCATTATGTAGACGGCTCAAGTAGTTTTCGAGTGTAGTTGATCGAGCAGTTTTGTTCGCTGCCTGAACTTCATGATGGACATATAAGAATGTCACTTCATTCACATAAGCCAAATCAGTATAATTAGCACAGAAATCAAATATTAATGGACCGAATGCACGACATAATCCTTGTTTTATTACTACATTCGCAGATTTTTCATAACATTTTGGTTCCATGCAATATCCAGGTGTAATTGCTTCGTAAGTGAGATGAAGAGAATATCGTAACATTGGTTCTAATGATACATTATCAAAATGTTGGAACCAATATTGTTTATGTACACTTGGTACAGGATCTGCTCTTTCAAGATATGTACCAAGCTGACACATCCAACAAAAAAGTGCATAATGATTTGAAGTTAATTTTGAAACTCGGTCCTCATAGCACATACCTTTAGATTCATTGAACCATTTCCGAAACGATGAGAAAGTGGACAACGTAAACGCAACTGGCTGTGTGATCATATAATGTCTATTATACATACCAGGATCCATCATAGCATTAGTAGAGGCTAACCACATATCTACTTGAAATGTGCTTGTAGAAGCCAGTATTAGTTTACCTTGACGAAAAATTAAATCTGGTGTGATAGGCGAATGAAAAACACAATCACTATCAATTGTAACTACATAATCTGCAGTACAATGTCGATCCAGATTCAAATAGCTATATTGATTAAAAACGCGACCAGGTAAACATGGAAGATGCTCAAAAGCTATTACATAATGATGAGTTGGATTGACGGGTAAAAGGTGTTTTAAGATAGCCTCGTCTCCGGCATCAAGTACAACTACAACAGATCCTAAAAAACGTGGCCAAAATATTTCAATACTTTCAAATAGATATTTCATTTCCATGATACCATTGCATCCACTACGCAAATATAGGTCAATGCTAGGTGGATTCGAACCCCACGCCACCTCCAATACGCGATTGATAAATTCACCAGTTTTCTCATTTGTAGTTGTAGCGGATGGATAATAAAATTTTAGTGTATCATTGAACGGTGTGCAGCGTGCGCCACTGCACGTTTTCCAAATAGACGAGTTTTTATTCGCGCAGTATTCTGGAACTTTGACTTCTGTTGTATCTTTTATAAAAATTCCAGGTGATATAGAATGATGTTTTTTAGGTGCAATGGATGGCGGGAGGTACGATCTGTAAATCTCTTCTCCTTTCGCTTTTTCTTCAGCACTGACTATTTGCTTTTTCATTGTAAACATGTTCAAAAGTGTGTTGGATGCATTAGTTCTAGAGAATTGAAAATTCGATTTGACGCCAGCTATAGCAATATGCGCCTGTTGATATTCACAGACGATAGTGAAGATGGCAAAAACAATAGTCACAAATATAAAAATTAGTCTTGAAAACTGCTTTGTTCTTTGAGAATATAGCCATTGAAGAAGAAAAAGAAATAGCGTAGCAAGAGAAGTAGTTATATCAAGTGTGGATTGGACAAACATTTCGCTTAAAATGATAACTAAAAATTTATTAAAATTAGTAGCAACTATAATGGATATAGCAGCTATTAATTTATTAAGCACGAATGCACTTGTACTTTGTGAAAATCCAAGGAAACACGAAAGTACGATTACACTACTTAATTGAATTCTTCGAAAAAATATAGACCCAAAATGTACCAATGATGCTATAAATTCATCCAGAAGATAGGCAAGAATGAAAAGCAGAGGTAAAGAAAATAGATTATTGTAATACAACACATTAGTTGGTTCAATATCCATTGTACGAGACCAATCAATAGTATTTTTAGTATAGACTTCATAAGCACTTGTGCCCACAATATTTAGACATAACCATGTGTAACCTCGTACATTAAAAGTTAAATCATGTTTTGCATACACTATTGAACCTAAAAGCATACAAAATAACATAAAGATCGAGAGACCGTTGATTTTTGTGCCGAGAGCGATATATTCTAATGCAGCAACGAATAAAGTTAATAAATTGTGCATTACAATGACGGTAGGTATACTGACATAGAGTAGTGCATAAAGACTTGATGTATGGATTAGTACAAATAATAACACCACAGGCATCCATAGCCGTATGATATTCTTATTCAAAGGTGGCATAGATCCAAATGTATGTGGAAAAAAATGAAAACATAATAATAAAAGAATAACAGTTACGCCATTTTGTAGAAGTAGCAGCAAACTAGTACACCGAAATGCAACAATTGCAAGTTTATTCACTATTATTAATAATGTTCCAGATAAGCAGTATAACACTAAAGTGAATATTGTTTTATAGCTGATGCTTGTCATAGAAATACCACCATTTTCCGATTGCCTAGTCATTACCTTGAAATTCGCATGCAGCGTCAGAACTACTAATTTATACAACGCAGAAGGATGCCAAGAATAGTTTGCTGTTTTTCTCTAGTGAGCGCAATAGGGTTGAGATACACGGACAAATCTATTTCTTCTATTGTGACAGATCTGCAATAAAAAAAGTCATGAGTGTCATCTGAAAACAACTACAATATTAAAGAGCAACTTCATTATCACATTTAGGGTTCGTTCGAATCTTATATGGCTATGTCAAGGAATCCAAAAACTAAAAATCTGGAAAGGAAAATCCGGAAAAATAAAATTCGGAAAATTAAAAATATGCAAAATAAAAAATATGGAAAAAAATATATCTGGAAAAACAAGATCCGGAAAAGAAGAAATTTGGAAGAGAGATAAACCACATCGATAAGTTTTCTGTTTTTGTGAATTTTTACAGAGGCGAAAGGAGCGTCTTTCGATATGTTATCTGCTCGGTGCCTTGAATAGAAGTCAAATCAACAGCTATTCGTATGCTTTATATTCATGTACTCCTGATTTTCTGTCTATTGTCAGCTTTCTTGCTCTGTGCTCATGCTATTATTTTCTCTGTCTAGTCATATGTCTCTCCAGTGATACCTTTCTTGAGCATGAGCGATCCTCTCGTTTGTCTCCATGAAATCTTTTGATGAGAGACATTTCCCTTCTTTTGTTCAGGTTGGAACTACCGTTTCAAGAGGCGCATAAACAAAACTCATCCTAATATGTGGGCGTTTATTGCTTGCTCGCTTGGTGAAGAAGTCATCTTTCGACAACAACATCTCAAACTCAAGGCGGGGTCGCAACAGAAGAGAGTGTCAAGAGCAATAGCCATCCAGAAACAAATTGATAATTTGAGTGCTCGGTAGTGTTTCCAATGGCAGGTGTATACAGCAGGAGCAAAATGTACAGTACATCTGCTGTTTCTCATGTACACTCTGATTTACACTTTGGTCAGAAAAGTAAAGTCTACATGTACACTTGGTTAGAAAATTCAGTGTATACAAAAAACATCAGACTTTGATGCTAGATCTAGATTTGGAACAAGACCAGTGAGATTGCATCTGTTTAAAATATTAATATAATAATTATGTTGTCTAATTCAAATTTATTTTATATAATAGTGAACCAGAGTGACCTCTTTAGCCCAGGGCTGCCGCGACTTGTTGAAGATTTGAGGGGAGGGGGTACGAAAATTTTTATGGGTTGTCCAAATTCTAAAGAAATAAGGTTTAGAAATTTATTGAAAGGCTCTGCAGTTTTTCAAAAATTTTTCAGTGTTTTGTACGTTTTTCAAGGATTTTCGAAAGTTTTTCGAAATTTCTATAACATTTTTGAAGACGTTTGATGTTGTTTAGAAGCTTTTGGAGACTTTCAAAGACTTTTTCGAAAATTTTTTCAGAATTATTGCCGTTTTACAAGATTTTTGAAGGATTTTCGAAATTCTTCCGAAAATTCTGTAAAATATTTGAAGATTTTTGTAGATTTTCAACAATTATGGTAAACTCTTGAGGATTTTCGAGATTTTGCACAGGTTTTTAGAAAATATGTTGGAAATCCTTTAAAATTTGTGAAAATCTTTACGAACTTTTTGAAAAAATTACGAAGAATTTTGACGAATTTTTAGAAAATTGTCTTCAATGCTTGAAAAATTTTGACGGTTTTTGAAATTTATTGAGAAACTTTTCATGGTTATTGGCGATTTTTGAAAAATTTTTGGAGATTTTTAGAAAATTTTTAGACAACTTCTTTTTGATCTTTAAAAAATCTCTAAGAAAACGAAAAAAAATTTTTAAAGTTTGGGAGGAATGACCCTCGGTCGCGATAGCCCTGATTATGGCTTTGTTCTAATCATGATGAAATACATCAAGATGAAAATGAGGATGATAATATATATGACTGAAATATTGCTGGTGTTGTATTTTCAAGTTATGAATATAGCAAATTTTAATATTTTTTGTGAAAGTTTGTTTTGTTCTATTTTGTTGTGAAATTGCTCAAATTTATGAAATAGTACGTCTTTATAAGATTTATCTGTATACGTGGTATTACTTGATATTATTTATGAAAAAAATTAACCTTTGATTGTTTTCTCTAGATTATAAAAGTTTTTCAGTACACTTTGTATATTTTGTTGTTACAACCAGAGTGTACATATGCATTTTGCGCTTATAGGCAAAGTGTACGGATACATTTTGTTTAACATTTTCATTGGAGGTACTGGTGCTCGCTTCTACAACTGCGACATAGATCGCGCCAAGCTTCTTGGCAATCTCTCACTTTTGGTAGTTTCAAAGAGACAAACTTCTTATTTAATTGCCTGCCACATCTTCATTGTTTCTATTTGTTGTGCTTCTATGATTAATAAACTATGAGCAAACCTTTCCTGATTTTTTTCTTCTCCAAATTTTTCTGTCTCCGGATTTTCCGCTTTCTGAATTTTATTTTCTGGATTTATTTTTTTCCGAGTTGTTTTCTTCAGGTATTTTTTCAGGATTTAATTTTTACCGATTTCTTCACAACACCTATTACTTAGGGTTATCCAAAAGTAGTGGCGGAGGTACTTTTTTTCTTAAAGAAGACATTAAAAAATTTTCTTTTTTTACTAAAAGATAGAGCGTCTTTCGCTCTATTTTTCCGTGATATTTGATCGCTATTTAACTATTATTAGGATAATAAAAGGAGGGGGGCCAATTTGGTTATCTCGAGGCCCATGGTCAAAATAACTAGAAAATGACTACTTAGAACCCTTATTTTGACAATATTTCGAGAAAAACAAAATATCTGTTCGTAGATTTTTCAGTATAGGTAGAGGACGGATACATCTTCGAAATGACATCAAATAATATAGTTTCCCACGCTGGCCAATTGAAATGTGTGGGACCACACTATTATTTAGACCCTATTTCTTATGTTTTTGAGTAGTTTTGATCGAATTTCAATGAAATTTATCAGTCTTGTCTCGGAAAGAAATAACATATTTGAAATCAGCATAAAAAACTGAGTTGGTTTCAGTATTTTCCACATAGTTTCGACGACTTTTTTTTTCTTCGAAAAATTCGCCTGTGGTCCCCCTCAAGGATAAGCAAAAAGTGAGTTTCATTGAAATAGCCATTTGAACACTAGAAAACAGTTTCACAGTCTATGAAATATTACTAGAACCTCAAATGGCATACGACTAAATACTAATAACGGTGTTTCAATGAAACTCACTTTTTGCTTATCCTTGAGGGGGACCACAGGCGAATTTTTCGAAGAAAAAAAAAGTCGTCGAAACTATGTGGAAAATACTGAAACCAACTCAGTTTTTTATGCTGATTTCAAATATGTTATTTCTTTCCGAGACAAGACTGATAAATTTCATTGAAATTCGATCAAAACTACTCAAAAACATAAGAAATAGGGTCTAAATAATAGTGTGGTCCCACACATTTCAATTGGCCAGCGTGGGAAACTATATTATTTGATGTCATTTCGAAGATGTATCCGTCCTCTACCTATACTGAAAAATCTACGAACAGATATTTTGTTTTTCTCGAAATATTGTCAAAATAAGGGTTCTAAGTAGTCATTTTCTAGTTATTTTGACCATGGGCCTCGAGATAACCAAATTGGCCAAACTCATGGACTATGACATGTCTTAGTAATTTTATAGGTCTAACCTCGCTCTACTTATGCTAAAAAATTGACGAGCAGGTATTCTGTTTTCCTCGAGATATTACGAAAATAGTGGTGTTGAGAGGGTACAAAAGTCCTATATCAAGCAGGATCAAAGTGATATATAAAAATACCATTGAAACATATAAAAAATACCACCAAAATGTTTATTATGTTGCATTCTATCGGTCTATATAGTTTCTAAACCGATCTGCTGAGAAAAAGTCAGTGGGCCGATTTATGGTCAAATTGGCCACCCTCCTTTCCATAAGAATTGTTTTTGTTGAAAACTTGCTGGTAGCACAGTAGATTATTATTGATGTGACGAAAAGAAAGGAACACTTTTACACCTCGTTTTATTATCAGTTAACACGTCATATTAACACACCAAGTATATCAGAAGATATAGCGTGAAAAGTTCTACAATTTACAAAGGACTAGATGCTTTATAAGTGCACTTTTTTGGTTTGAAAATGACCGCAACTCCGAACGGTCAGTTTTGAACGGTGCGAGAATGATATGGTTTTTTTTCTAAAAGGCGAATTCGTTCTTTCTTATCTAATATTTCCATGATTGTTCTTTGTAACTTACAGAGCTTTTCATGCTGCATCGTATGGTGTATTCTGTTTTTTGTAAAGAAATATATCAAATAATAAAAAGACGAGATAGGACGAAACGAACTCGATTTTTACCGAAAAAATATCTCATTTTCGGAAAGTTGAAATCTTATCGTTCAGAGTTTCGGTCATTTTCAAAACAAAAAGTGTGTTTATAAAACATCTAGTCCTTTATAAATTGTAGAGCTTTTCACGCTGTGTCTTCTGGTATATTTGGTTTTTTCAATGCAACTTAATAAGTAATAACGAACTGAAATACAAAAATGTCCTACTCGTGATGATCTACTACCACCAGCAATTTTTCAACAAAATAGTTCTTATGGAAATTTTATTACCATAAAGTTAGTTAAATAGCGATCACATAGCATGAAAAGATAGAACGAAAGATGCTCTATCTCTTGATAAAAAAAGAATTTTTTTAATGTTTTCTATAAGAAAAAAGGTACCTCCGCCACTACTTTTGGATAACCCTAAGTATATCATCACTTTTTAAATCATCGTGGACTTTACCACTCTCGCATACCATTAATAATCGCCATTTCTATATTCCGTTTCTACACTATATATTTTTTGAGCTGTCCTGTCGCCAGGGAGCTTCGACCTGCCTCTGTACCAATAACCAACTTAACTGGAAGTTTAACAGTGGCCACTGCTCAGTACGGATGAGCAGCGTTCATTGTACCAAGATGTTCTGATATAAGGGTCTCAGGGGTCGCTAACCTTTACCTTTCTTTTCCCATCAACTTCCCCTGCAGTTATCCGACTAAGCGTCTAATCTTTTAACAGCTTGTGGACTATTCCGTCTTAGCCAGATGATTCTTGATGATGCTACTCGTTCCTAAGGCCGAGCTTCTTTGCATTCGCTCAACACAATCCTCTGCTTTTCTTTGGTCAATGCCCAAGTATTGACTTATCTGATCACTCAAGCTCGGCACTACTTCACCACATGCACCAATGATAATCGGTAGAAACTTCACCCGCCAACCCATGGTTTGAAATTCACTTAGTAAATTATCACCCGGTGAGTATGGTGGATTCAATTCATCTTTCCAATTACCATTGACGCAGTAGCGGTTCGTCTTAATCTAAACTTGCCTTCCAATAGCTATAGACCAACATACAGCAAATTCAATGATAGTAGAAGTTTTACTACTTTTATCGAAGATGACTATATCAGGTTTTCTATTCTTTATGAAGTTCTTAGTTTGTATTAGTTGACTCCAGTACAACTTAATACACTCATTTTCCATAACGGATTCGACTCGTTGTGAATAATGCGGCGGGGCAAGACCGTATTTTTCGCATATTCTGTAGTAGAGGTTCCTTCCTACAGAGTCGTGGCGATCTATATACAGTGTCGATAACCACTTCGAACAGCTCGTCGTCACATGTTCGACAGTCTCTATAGGGTCGCCACACATGCGACAACAGATGTTGCCGCTGCTATTACAACTAGGATGGGCTCGTGCGGGGAGACAACCCTCCTGTGCAGCTAATACATTCCTCACCGCAACTGACGATAACTTTTCGACTTTTAACCAGTTAAAAGATGTACTCATATCAATTTTGGCTTCATGCAAGACTCGTCTTGCTAATACCTTTAACCCCCATAAGCAGTGCCGGCGCGTGTTATTGCCTGTTCGCATCAGCTCTACAACATATCGAGCCAGTGTTCTAGCATCTGAATACCGCACCCCGTTAATATCGACGACAGACAGGGTAGGATCCAGTTCAGCTGATATATCGTGTTTTAACAATACCTTATCCGCATTACTAATCACACGTCGTTTACTCCGTTTTTCAGACTGACAAAGAGATCGAGCGAGTTCCTCAGTTGTGGCCTTGTGCAGAGGTACGCCCAGGTGTATATGGTCGCTTCCATGATGGAATCTTTGATGGACTTTATACCACATCCTCCTAACTCAGTTGATAGGTAGGGCCGTTCTACACAACTGGCTTTGTATCGAGCTTTCAGTTCCACAAGAATCTTGCGAACTTTAATATCTAGTTGTTTGCCGCGTTTTAGAACACTTGCATATGTTCCACTGCCTTTAATAGTATTACCCAACACATATGTTAATGCAGGGATTACCGTAGTGTTATATGCATTTACTTTCTGTCTGTAGGTTAGATCAGAATTCCAGATTTGCTTAACGGTTTTACAGCACCTCTCTTCCACCCGTTTCTAGGCTTCCGATTCCTTCATTCCAATCGTTTGCTCCATCCCCAGGTATTTGTATGGAGCTCCTTCATCAAGTGAATTGAAGCCTAAGGTTTCATCAGATGATGTGGTGTTCTCTCCCCCTACCTGGTTCTTTCGCAACCTTTTAGGGATAAAGTGGACGACCGCGCATTTCTTTGTGTTCATTTTCATATTGATAGCTGTGGATATTGATTCAACCACTTTCAACAATTTAGTGAGATCTTTCGACGAGTTTCCGTACAATTTCAAATCGTCCATGTAAAAAGATGTGACAGCGTCAACTGCGTGCGTGTGGACTTCCCAGAGGCAATTGTGTAACCACAGTTAATGTTATTTATTATGTGACTGATGGGAGCCATCGCTATACAGAATAATCAAGGACTGAAGCTGTCCCCTTGAAGAACTCCAGATCTTATCCGAAGATAATCACTACTTGTCGTTCTTTCTCTAGGTGTTCGTGCTTCATAACGTACTCTCCACGATTTTAATAAATTCTTAATGAATTTATTTAACGATTTCGAAACTTGCAGTGCGTCTACTAGCCACTTAGTGTAACTACGTGGCACACTATCAAATGCCTTAGCATAATCAATCCATGCTACGCTGATCGCCCTCGGCTTTTGATGTTGCGCATCAGCTGTCAGAGTTTGATCTAACGTTAGCGCATGGGTGCAGTCCCACACTTCCCCATGCAGTGCTATTTGTTCTATAGGTAGAACATGTCGCTCTATAACGTATTGGTTTAAATACGCTGTTATGAAACTCGTTATCATTTTATAGCATGTATTTAAGCATGCTGTGGGACTGTAGTTTGCTGGATCACTAGTGGATCCCGCTTTATATATGAGTAGGATTCTACTATCAGTTATCCATCCCTTTAGAAATGGTTTTCCTGATATTAGGTGGTTGCGAGCTAGATGGTATAGAGCTTCGCCAGCTGTTTTGAATGCTTTCCACCAAAATTCCTGCATTCCATCAGAACCATGAGCTTTCCATGGCTTAGCCATCATCACTACCCCATCCCACAACTCCCGATTTAGACGCTTTGTGAGGTCGTCCTCTTCCGGTTGTAGTGTGATTGAGTGCTTCCAGGCTATCAGATCCCTATCCTTGGCGTTGAAGGATTTTTTGACACCAACAATTTTCTTCCAGAAATCGCGAATGTTATTGACATTCGGAGCTTCTTTTTCGTTTTCACCCGTGCCTCGCAATATTATTTTGATTGACATGCGACAGACACGTGCGCGTCTTTCGTCTGCCTCTCGCAATTCTATTCGCGATCGTAATAGCTGCAGTCGACATGTGAGCCGTTCTACGAGAGATGTTATTTCGACAAAGGTTACTGTTTTATATTTTCGTCTCAGCATTCGGATGTTAATGGCTTGCTGGGCAATAGGTTTTTTGTGGTTGTGGTATTTCCTTCTATTTAACTCCGCTGTGGCTTTGCAGATGGTTGCGCGCTGAATGCATGCTTCTTCACGTGATTTTTTTAACCATTCTTTAGATCTTTTGATCTTTTCTTTTATTTTTCGATTAGCTAACTCAGATACAGTCATCGCTCCAGCATACACTAGAATCGACAACTCGTCCCAAGATGGCCCACCTTTAGACTTACCTAGCTCTAGCTTGATTAATCTGTCCACTTCATTGATGACAGGTGTCATCATACATCTCGTCACTCGGTAAGGCGGTTTCCTCGAGTTCGGTTTACAGCCAATCATTCTTGATTTTTTCAAGTTTTTGCCAAAGCTTTCTTTGATATCCTTGGCCACGGCGACGTCAATTGTCGTTGTGATGTTATCGATCAGTTCGTCTTTCTTTTCCTTTTCTTGCTTAGTAGTATTATCCCTGTCACTCACATGAGCGGTGACAAGAGTGTCAGTTGTTATACTGCCAACTTGAGCGCTTCCTTGTGACTCCTTCAGATCATTTCGAGTCATTTTAGTGACTGATATTCTGTTCAAATCACGCCACTTAGCCATAAGACTTGCTTTAGTTCGATTCCTGAGATTCTGAGTCCTCCAAGCTGATTTGACGTTTTTCCTGGAAACTTTGCCCTGGTGATCAGTATTACTACTGACCAGTCTCTTCAGCTCTTCAGTCTCATTCTCTCTCCACAAGTCTGTCCTCCCCTGTCGCGCAGAAGATTTATTATTCGACCCTTTTTGTCTTAATTGATTTTTATCTGGTTGATGAGTGAGCAAAGCACAAGTCACATGATCGTCAGCAGTTCGTTTGGAGTCATCGCTTGCCACTGCTGAAGTAACAAGACGACCAGACCTTAGAATACGTCGGGATACGATTTGAATTGGTAGTGTTGATTGCAAATTATCGGAAGACATAATTAACGACCGCCCCCAAACCACACGTGAAATGTGTAACTACCCGATCCAGGGGACTATATTCCGTTTCATTTAATTACGTTGACATATGGCTACCCTCATCCACACCTCAACATTAAGACTAGCATCTTTTCTACAATACATTTTGAGAAGTATATCAAAATTTCAGAGCAAGCTTGCCTCATGTAGGTATGCAACGAGATCGGTACTAGACTAGACATCTCGGGTTCGGCTTGTATTGGTACCGAGCTCGATGGGTATCGCAGCAGAAATGCATCAAGCCTGAACTTCCTCAGTTCAACCATTCTGAATACCGAAAATCTCCGGTACCCCAGATCATCAAGTCTTATATTAGGGGCACCTTTGGGTCGTTGTGCCCTATATTGCGGAGTAGGGGTGGGTCACTTAACTTAATTCAACTTAATTAAGTGACTTAATTAAGTTTTTTTACTTAACACTTAATATTAAGTATTAAGTTTTTTCATTAAAAATTAAAACTTAATTTTATGCGTTAAGTGTTCACTTAAAACTTAATTTCAAGCGTTAAGTGTTTACTTAACGCTTAATATTAAGCGTTAAGT
>JAJEKB010018965.1:23126-37860 GCA_022393335.1 Macrotrachela quadricornifera
ACTTAACGCTTAATATTAAGCGTTAAGTAAACACTTAACGCTTAAAATTAAGTTTTAATTTTTAATGAAAAAACTTAATACTTAATATTAAGTGTTAAGTAAAAAAACTTAACTTAATTTTAAGTTAAGTCAAATGACCCACCCCTATTGCGGAGTATCCTTAGATGTTTCATTACTGTACTACGTTGGGTCTCTTGGGTCCCCAACTGCTATAATAAGGGATGTCCTGAGATTCTCAACTGTTATACTGTAGAGGTACTCTAGAATCCTCAAGTACTATTTTGTTTACTTCAATCAGGATCTGAATACCGAAAATTACTATATGGCTGTATATGTCTTTTGCAGGACGTTAGTGCAAATCTACACTGAAAGGTCCTATTTCATGGGCATTATCGATGCTTTATTTTTGGAGAAAACCATATAATATAAAGTTTAACGAGAGGTTTTCTAATACAAAGAAATAACAATGTGGAAGGCATAAACAAAAATTTTTCAAAATTTAGTTTCGTCTGAGTCGCTGAGGGAAGCCAACTTTTCAGAAAATATAGACGTTTTATGAATAGGGGTCGGCCAGTTCATGTTCGCGAACTCCGTTCAAATGAACTAATGAACTGTTTGAACAGCTCTTTTGAACGAACTGAACCATTTCAAATAATTCAGTCCGTGAACTGATCTCTTAAGTTCTAAACTGCTATATTAGGGGGTGCTCTTGGGAGCATCAAGTGCTACTCAGAAAAAAAGAGGAGCTTTACAGAACTATTTTTGGTTCTGTAGCATTCGCAGAACCATAAAAGATTCTGTACGGTAGTCAATGAACCATAAAAGGTTCTGTACACTTGTATGGAATCGTCGATGGTTCTGTACACTTGTATGGAATCATCGATGGTTCTGTACAATTATTCAGAACTGTCGACGGTTCTGTAAAATTGTACAGAACCATCAAGGCTTCTGTACAATTCTACAGAGCCAATCAATCAACATTCATTAAGTCTCCCCCCTCACATCAGGAATGAATATATGACTTCTGATGAACCGATTGAGCTGAACTTTTCCGTGCATGTTGGCTACATATGGAAAGAATTACCATAAACTTTTCATCTAATCAAAGTATTCTCTTCGGAAGAAAACCAACCGGGAGTAAGGAAAACGGGATGGTAGGGTTGGCGTCATGCAACATTCAAGCAAACTTTTTTTCTTACTTTTTATACGTAATCCGATGCAGTTTGACGCGCTGAATCCGAATATGTATAATTTATTGTGATAAAAAGTCGTCTTCATGACGAAAACCGAAGAATACTACAAAAACCGATGGCTTCAAAAAACCGTGTTTTTGCTAGGAATTTGATCATAGGGTTTTAAGTATTTTTGCTATAGTTTTGAAAGTGTTTTCTCCTGATTCAGCATCAAAAACAGTGAACTGCATCGTGGTCATTTTTGGCTCCAACTCCAACTCCGAAAATTTTTTATTTCGCAACTCCAATTCCAACTCCAACTGCACAAAAATATTTTCGGAACTCCAGGCCTAACTCCAAAAAACTCCAGTCCTTTTTTCTTGTGAGTTTAGTGTCATCCTGACCAATCTGAAGCGCAGAATCCATGATTGGAAGATGAATTAACGCACGAATCGAACTCATTTACCTTAGAATTGACTTTTCCTTTTGCTATCTGTTGAAATTAACACTACTGATGCTATAGAATATGTATGATTATCTTACTGATAGGACTTCCATATTGACTCCAAAAAAATTCCTATTTATCACTCCAACTCCAACTCCATAAAAAATGGTTTTTGTGTACTCAAAAAGTGAGTACACTACTAAAATCCGTCAGCGAGTCCGGCCATCCGTTTATTCGATAACTCTTCACAATTACATTCGATTGAGCTGAAATTTTGCACACAGAATTGTCTCATCAATATCTCGGTCGAGTTCGAAGATGAAAAAAAAGATCCGACAAGAAATGGCTGAGTTATCGAAAAAATTGTCATTATTCACCAGACCATCCTTGGGGGGGGGGGGGGAGACCGAGATTTTTCAAAAAAAAATTTTTCTCAGAAATATTTTAATTATATATGAATCGACTCAGTTTTTAACGTTGATTCCGAATATGATATTAGTTTTGAATGAAATCGTAGTTTTTTAAGTGAAAGTTGCCTAAACGAGGACCCAAAATGCACAAAAACTCTATCCACAAACGAAATTGCCTAGATATGTCTCAAATGAGCAATTATTTTGGGGTTACCCAAATGCCTGGTTTTGTAGCTAATCGAAAGGACTATCGAAAGGTAAAAACCCGAATCAATAACTCTTAATATGGGTGATTTACTTAGGGTATACCAAAAGTTCTAAGCCCGATGTTTAAAATTTTTTAAAGTCGTAAATATTGAATGTTTTTTTAAGGCAAAGTATAGTATAAGTTCTCGTCTTCAATAATCAACAGAGCAACTCCATCTTGGATTTACTTCTAACACTCTACTGCAGTGATTCTACAATTTAGCGACAATTGTACAGACTTCACTAACTTTTGTCCAATATTCAGGTATATTCTGGAACTTTCGATATTTTCCATTGGTCTCTCTCTCGTTACATTTTATGACGTCATGTTGTAGAATATTAGATTTCGTTAGTATATGTAGATAAGAGGCTGTTCGTCGCCAGCTCATTTGTACCGCATTCGACTTCAAATCGTGGTAGAATCTGATTTCAACTTTAAAGCAATCTAGGAAACATGGGTGATGAATTTCATCGATACTATATCAAAATTCGATGTATTTTGGGAGTAAATCCAAAAGCAATCTTCGAAGAACTTACAGAAGCGTTGGGATCTGATGGTCCGTCATATGCGACAGTCAAACGATGGGCGAAGCGTTTTCGTGAAGGGAGAGAAGATGTCGGTGATGATCCTCGATCTGGACGTCCGATATCAGTGCTTACAGATGAAAATATTGAATGTGTTCGACAAGTTATCGAAGATGATCCGCACTCAACTTATGATGAAATTATGGTTGAGACTGATCTATCTCGTGGTACAATAGAACGAATTATCCATGATCATCTGAAGATGAGAAAAGTTGTATCACGTTGGGTCGCTCATCAACTTACTGACGAACAAAAACAAAAACGACTCCGAATTTGTCGTCAAAATTTAGAGAAATTTAGCAACGGAACATGGCAGTTATGCGATATTATTACGGGTGATGAGACATGGATTTATCACAGACAAATTGGTCGGAAGTCAAGCAATTCTACCTGGGTTGGCGAAAACGAACCACCAAGAACCGTAGTTCGTCGGAATAGGTTTGAACCTAAATCAATGTTTTCCCTGTTCTTTAAATCCACTGGTCCTGTTCTTATACACAAAGTAGATAAAGGCAAGACCATCGATCATAATTACTATATCGATAACTGTCTTATACCTGTTATCAATGAAATAAGAAAAAAGGAAAAGTCATCCCGCACAAAATACAAAATGCTTCACGATAATGGTTCTCCTCATGCTCATCGAGATGTTGTCGATTATTTAACAGAGGAAGGTATCGAAATCATTCCACATCCACCATATTCACCAGATCTTGCACCGTGTGACTTTTGGCTAAATGATTATATCAAGAACAAGTTGACGGATCACACGAACGAAGAATCGCTGGCTCAAGAGGTTTCCACCGTCATGAGAAATATTCCTATGAACGAGTTCAAGAAGACTTTTGATAAACTGTTAGAAAGGATGGAACTCTGTATAGAAAATAACGGTGACTATTTTGAGCATCTAATAAAATAAACTTACAAATCTTTTTCTTTTTCACATTCTAGTTTTATGTTGTCAGAATCTTTTCTTAGTTATAGCTACTATAGAACTAATCTAGCAGAGTGTTAGAAGTAAATCCAAGATGGAGTTGCTCTGTTGATTATTGAAGACGAGAACTTATACTATACTTTGCCTTAAAAAAACATTCAATATTTACGACTTTAAAAAATTTTAAACATCGGGCTTAGAACTTTTGGTATACCCTAAGTATCATGAAAATACTGATGCTTGTATCTATCATATATCTCTTATAAATTCATGAGATTGCTTACGATTGTAAACCTGTTAGACACAAACACAAATTCATTCGAAAATAACTCTTCTTACCAAGTTTGCCAAGCTGGACACGAATCTAAACTCAAATTTATGTGATTTTTAAAGATATTATATCATTCTGAGAGTAGAGTCAGTGATCATCGGATATGAGCGCATACTGTGTGACCCATGCTAGCTTAGCACGCCTGTATTTTCTTGCAATTTAGTGACAATGGATGTATTGTGATGAGATCTATGTCTTACAGAAACAAAGAAATACAGGGTCTAGTGCATCACGTGAGAAAAGTCCAAATACATCCTCTCGATATATGCTATATCGCTGAATTTAAGCAGTCTTTGACTTATAATACTTTTTTTATCCCATAACTTACTCCCTGAATGTAATAAATTTATAGATTAAACTGTTTACTATCCAATTGAGACCTTCTTTAGGTCAAAGGGCCAAATCGTTCATGAGACAAAGTTATTTTATATTAATTTTTCGTAAGCTGGAGGGAGTGTGCGCCCGCTGGCCCCCTTATTCACGCCCTTGGATGGAACAGTAAGCAATAAAAATGAAGTTATGAGAAAAATGGTTTTTCTTAAAGACAATTTGTCATGATAATTTTGGCTTTCAAACATTCATTTCATAATGACTCATCTGATTCATACACTTTTTGCAGTACACATAACTTTCGGATAAAATCCGAAGTTTTCGCATTTATTTAAACTCTGACTCCAACTCCAACTGCAACTCCATAAAAAATGGTTTTTTAAACTCCGACTCCAACTTCAACTCCATGGAGTTGGAGTTGGAATCGGAGTTTGGAGTTCAGTGCACTTCACTAATCAAAAACTGATTCTAGGACACTACTTTTTGATCGTTCAGTGCATACATTTATCATTAAAAGAATTCATTTCTATCAATACACGGACTAATCGAGTGCTTCGTATTGAAAATGCATCAACTTATTTTCTAGTGAAGATAGACACTTTTTTCTTTCATCATTCGACTTTTTGGATGCGAGAGATATAATCTACGTATTTTCTTTCCTTAACTCACTTTCGTTTTGGAGATTTCCTTGTTATTTTTCGACATTTCCTGTCGTACACGTGGTTTTTGACTTTTAACAGCATTTTTCACTTATTTTCTTTTTTTCTAATCAAATTATATGTTTATAGTGATAAAGATCTTTGTGATGATCATTTCAAATACCTATCGAACTATTTTTGTATTATTTAGAGTCAATTACACTATTTCTATGTTATGTGGAATGATATAAGCAACTTGCGTCCTCTTTACAGAATAGTCTGTCAAAAATATTTTAGTTTATTCATTCGTTTATATGGTATCCATACACAAGCGCATCCGTCAACAAGCTGATGTATCATTAATACAGAAAGAAAACCTTCGTTTAAAACATTACTTCTATCTTGTTACGTTGCGGTGCATCTCTTATTAATTTAATTTTTTTTTGACATCGATGAACACTTGTAATATAGATGTGTGATATCTCTTTTCATCTCTTCTTCTCCAGTATCTTTCACCTACATTTTTTTATCTACATAATATCTCCTATAATATCCTATTCGCCACCTAGACAATCATCCCCCTATATATGGCCTGCATTTTTATATATTATCAGTGTGGTGTTCTTATTATTATTATACATTTTCATCGTGTAATTTACCAATAAGCTAGACAAGCAAGTTACAAACCTGTTTGATTTTCTATTATTAAAAAACTATTTTAACTTTTAAGTTTTATTATTTATCATTATGCCTCAAGTATCGAAAAGAAGACGTCAAGCGGCAGCAGCTATAAATAAATGCGAAAACTTCGGATTTTATCCGAAAGTTATGTGTACTGCAAAAAGTTTATGAGTCAAATGAGTCATTATAGAATGTTTGAACGCCAAAATTATCATGACAAATTGTCTTTATGAGTACGATTCCTGTTAATCGTTGCTCATCCGAAAGGGTTTTGTATCGAATACAGCTCAGATTTGGAGTCTCCGCTTTTATTTACCCTAAGAAAAACTATTTTTCTCATAACTTGATTTTTATTGGTTACTGCACCACCCACAAACGGGGGGGGGGGGGGGGGGGGGAGCAGTGGACACTACACCCCCGTCTGGCTTCTGAAAAATTAATAGAAAATAAAAAAAACTATTATAAGCCAAAAATTGCGTAAATCCAGCGATATAGCATATTTCGAGAGGGGATATTTTGGACTTTTCTCACGTGATACACTAGGTCCTGTATTTCTTTCTCTCTGTAAGACATAGATCTCATCACGACACATCCATTGTCACTAAATTGCAAGGAGAAAATACAGGTGTGCTAAGCTAGCATGGGTCACACAGTATGCGCCTATATCCTGTGACCACTGACTGCCCTCTCAGAGTAATATAATATCATACGACATCACAGAAATTTGAGTTCAGATTCGTGTGCAGCTTGGCAAACTGGATAACAAGAGTTATTTTTGAATGAATTTGTGTTTGCATCTAACTGGATTACGATCATCCGCAACCTCTTGAATTTATAAGAGATATATAATAGATACAAGTATCAGTATTTTCATAATAAATCACCAATATTAATAGCTATCGATTGGAATTTTTACCTCTCAATAGTTCTTTCGACTAGCTACAAAATTAAGCATTTGGGAAACCCCAAAACTATTGGTCATCTGAGCCATATTCAAGTAATTTGGTTCTGGATGCAGTTTTTATGCATTTTTAGACCTTTTTCAGGCAATGTTTCATTAGAAAACTACGATCTAATTGAAAACTAATATCATATTCGGAATCAGCGTTAAAAACTGAGTCGATTCATATATATTTAAAGTATTTCTGAGAAGAAATTTTTTTTTTGAAAAAGTTTCTGTACCCCCTCTCAGGGATGGTCTGGTGAATAATGACATTTTTTTCGCTAACTGAACCATTTCTCGTCGGATCTTTCTCATCTTCGAACTCGACCGAGATATTGGTGAGACAGTTCTGTGCACAAAATTTCAGCTCAATCAAATGTAATTGTAAAGAGTTACCGTGTAAACGGACGGCCGGCCGGCCGGACACACTGACCGATTCTAGAGTGTACTCATTTTTTGAGTACATAAAAATCGTTGGGTAAAGAAAAATATTGATCAATTGTGAAGTTCTCGTTCTTGGGATGTATAAGTGAACTTTCACCTACAAGATAATTGAAAGGTTAAGGTGAAATCTCTCTAGGAGAAAATCAAGCCTACCGTGTCCTGTAAATATATAAAGGATAAAGTTGAAAATAAAGAGGTTAATGACTACGTTTATTGAATATAAACAAAGACAAAAACAGGAAAAACGAGAAAACACTCGTGTTAAATGAAGAAAACAATTCTTTATATATAACAGAGATATATAGAGAAACAAAAACAACATAAAGAGAATAATAGAGAAAGAGAAAAAGAAGATAATCATGAAGATGTTCAAGAGAACATGATGATCACAAAAGGAAAGAAAGAGAAAACATATATATATATATGTACATACGTATGTATACATACGTATATCTATACCGGGTGTCCCAAAAGTCATGTCCACTTAAGAAAATTGAATATCTCCATTACGGCTCAAGCAAACGTGCTGATTTTTTTATCAGTGATAGAGACATGCACCAAGTTTATATTCATAAAGACATGTCTAGGAAAATTTATTGTTAAGTGTGACTATTGATCTCAACAAGAAAAATTTACTTTTTCACAGTTAGAAAAAAACGTCACTTTGCCGAAAAAATTGAATATCTCCGCTACGGCTCGAGCTAACAAGTTGATTCTTTTATCAATGATAAAGGCATCTTCAAGCTTTATATTCATAAAGACATGCCTAGAGAAATTCTTTGATAAGTATATTTTTTTTCTATTCTATCTGCGAAAAGGTAAAATTGGTTTGTTGAGGTCATTAGTGGTGCTTAATAACGACTCTCTCTAGTCTTGTTCGTATGGATATGGAGCTTGAACATGCCTCTATTATTGGTAAAAATATCAGCTCGTTTGCTCGAGCCGCAGCAGAGATATTTAATTTTTTCTCGGTAGCGTGATTTTCGGGCTATATACAGGGTCGCCCAAAAATTAGTTTGCCAAAATAAAAACTGAATATCTCCATTACGGCTAGAGCAAACGAGCTAATTTTCCTACCGATAATAGAGGCATGTTCAGGCTTCGTATCCATAAGGACATGCCCAGAGAAATCCTCTGTTAAGTATACTGTTTTTTTTTCTAACTGTGAAAAAGTAAAATTTTTCTTGTTGAGATCAATAGTCACACTTAACAATGAATTTCCCTAGACATGTCTTTATGAATATAAATTTGGTGCATGCCTCTATCACTGATAAAAAAATCAGCACGTTTGCTTGAGTCGTAATGGAGATATTCAATTTTCTTAAGTGGACATGACTTTTGGGACACTGTATATATATATATATATATATATATATATATATATATATATATATATATGGTTTATTTTTTTTTATTTATATTAAGATAGAAAAACAAAAACAAAGAGAAGAATAAGAGAAATGAAAGAAACAATAATAAGGAAAAGAAATAAATAATTTAATAAATAAATAAAGAATAAATAACGCTAGGCCTTTCAAATTGAAGCTTTTTCAAGCGAGTAAGTAAGCTTCTTTTGATTGAATTGTTGGTATAAGTTTTATTTTTTGATAATGCGTTTTTAATGCATATGATAAATACTGCAAATTTGCTGTGTTTCCTATTTTCAAATGTTCTGCTTTTTTAATAAATTTTTTGATAATGTATTATAATGCATTATTAATTTTTTATTTTTGATTGATGCCAATTGTGTTATTGATAAGCATTTTTATTTAAACATATATGAGAGTGACCAATTTGACTGATAGCCCGGTATTGATTTTTTCATTTACACAAGAAAAAATCTGATTTTTTTACCAGCTATTCTACATATATAATGCTATCCATCTATGACTATTTGAAATCTATGCATCACTAGAAATGAGGATATTAAGTGTATCTTTTTTTTTATTATGCTAAACGTGCTTCACGTCGTATTTGTTTACATCTTATAGTCGATATATTTATCCATTCTATCCTAGCGATATATCGAAATTAAGTCATTCTTGTTCTTGTTGTGTTTTTTTCGCTTTCTCTAACATACTTTCTATCGATAACAAGTACATACGACACGTGAATTATGTTTTCTTCACAAGTCGAATGGCACTGTACTCAATGCGGATCTGATCCAACTGATTGTCGAAAATATTGTACTGATTGCGATTCGATGCTGACTTGGACATGTATTGGCTCGCGAAAATCTTGTTCGTACACCAATTATTATCGTCATCGTGACAACTGTGATTACTGTACACCAGAACCTGAAGAAGAAAGACAAAACGATATGGAAAAGAAGACAGTTGCTATTCAGGAACATTTTCAAAGTTTAGATGAAAGTAAGTAACATCAGTTATTTTACGATCTATGCATACACCTTCAGCTCATTCTCTACATCTGTACTAGTAGTCAAAATGAATCATTATGAGGCACTTTTTTATATGTTCTAGATCAACTTCCATGGTCCGAATGGAAACGTACTGATGCATCTTGCATACAGCATACTGGGCACGACGTTGAACAAGTACAAGAACTATATTATATGTGTGAAGAACCATTAATAAATTCTTGTTCCCATAGAAAGAAGTTACATTGGGACAATAACAACACATCCTGTTTGTCTCCAATGAATTTGCTCGTGGTTACATTATATTTAAAACATTATCATTCTGAACGCTACATTGCTTCAGAATTGAATTTCAGTCAACAAACAGTGAATTATTGCTTGCCAGCAGTAGTGGATATTTTACATTCGTGTGTATATCCAGCATTAGTTTCTTTACCTGCTGATCTAGCTAACAGAAGAACACCACATGGATCTCAACAACATCATAAATTAATTGTTGACTCGACTTTCATTGCAATTCCTGAACCACATGATTCAGAACAACGTAAAAAATTTTACCATGCAAAAAGTCCGACAAATTATGCAGTAAAAGTACAAATAGTCTGTGATTTTCGCCATCGAATAGTACACGTATCTGAATGTTATCATGGGAGTAAACATGATATTACAGTTCTTCGAGAATCAGGTCTGTTAGAACATGTTGAAGAATCTGTACAAATTATTGGTGACAAGGGATAGATCGGTGAAGAATATGTAGTCACTCCAAGAAAGAAACCTCATGAACGTGAATTAACACGAGAAGATAAAGATTTCAATCGTGATATTAACAGTGCAAGAGCAGCGATTGAAAATATTAATCTACGTCTTAAAACTTATACTATTGTTAGTGGTGTTTATAGAGGACCTGTTGATGATTTTGGTAAAATAACTAAATTCGTACAAGTTGTTGCTGTTTTGTGTAATTTGAACTTGAATAAACATTCTATTCGTAGATGAATGACATGATAAGTTGTATCGTTATATTAATTGTTTGAAAATGAAGCTGTACATTCATCTTTGGTTTTATTTAGCCCTCTCAGTAGGGATGGTACAGGTTAACATAGACGACGTGAAGCACGTTTAGCACAATAAAATAAAAGATACACTTAATAATCCTCATTTCTAGTGATGCATAGATTTCAAATAGTCATAGATGGATAGCATTATATATGTAGAATAGCTGGTAAAAAAATCAGATTTTTTCTTGTGTAAATGAAAAAATCAATACCGGGGTATCAGTCAAATTGGTCATTCTCATATATTCTGAAAGAGAGAATTTCGATGCATGATGGTATTGATAATATTGGTATTGGTATTGGTATTGGTATTGCAATACCAATACCAGTCAATACCAATACCAATACCAATCAGGGGGTGGGATATTTACTTTACTTTGTACTTACGTAACTAAAGTAAAGTGACTACAATAGATACTTAGTTACTTGTAAATAGTAACTACCTAGTTACGTAGTTACTTGTAAATAGTAACTACTTAGTTACGTAGTTACTTGTAAATAGTAACTACCGTATTTACATAGTTACTTGTAACTACGTAACTACCAAATTTACATAGTCACTGCAAGACGGTAACTATCAAGCGGTATTCGTGGGTCCTCATCTTCTATACTATAGGGATACCCTTGGGTTCTCAAGTGCCATACTATAGGGGTAATCTTCGGTACTCATCTGATATACAATGTGGGTACCATTGGGTCCTCATCTGCTATGCTATAGGGGTACTCTTGTGCCCTCAAGTGCCACACTATAGGAGTACTCTTGGATCCTCATCCGCTATAGTATGGAGGCACCCTTGGGTCCTCATCTTCCATACTATAGGGGTACCCTTAGGTACTCAAGTGCTATACTGTAGGAGTACCCTTGGGTCCTGAAGTTAGGGATGGCGCCATATATGTATTCTACCAGAGTTCGACATGGGTCACTTTTTTGTTGACCCGACCCGACCCGACCCGACCCGACCCGACTTCCCCATTTCCTAACCCGACCCGTGGTGACCCGACAATAGCATGACCCGACCCGAGCCGACCCGGGCCGAATCCAAATACATTTTTTGTGATCTAATTGATTTCGATGCTATATAAATATGTTTCTGAAAGTTTTTTCTCTTTTCTCTTATTCTTTTCTTTTATTTATTTCTTTTATTCCATCTTTTTTGCGGATCGTAAAAAAATAATGTCATTTACTACGTCTGGTGAAATGTTTGATCGACGTTCGGAGATGACTTGTCCAGCAGTGCTGAACGAGCGTTCAACACTTGCCGATGTGCCAGATACAATCAGGAATTGTGATGCAACTTTTGCTAAATTTCGTAAAGAATCGGCCACTGACTTCCAAAAACCGAGTATATCATTTGTATCATTTTCACGATGATCGAATCTAAGATATTGTATTAATTCATCTTGTTCTTTTCGTGATACTCGTGGATTATCTACATATTTTGAAAGCTAATGACGATTATCGTTGTCATCGCTGTCACTACTATCTATGTGTGTTGAAGTAGCAGTTGATTTTGTTATTATTTCTAAACGTTTTTTTAAATATTTTTGTGCTTGATTTTGTTCTGACTTGGTTGCTTCTCGTAACGTACGATAATTAGGATTAAGCATTGCAGCTGCAAAATGTATATCTTGTAATTCAATTTTTTCTTCGAGGATTGTGCTGCATTTATCTTTTAAAAAACGAAGTATTGCTGAATCCATTGGTGATACTTTAAGTTCATCTTTTAAGTACCATATAGATGGAACAACTATTGGTAATGTAGGACGATCTTTAGCTTGAAGATCGAGAATAACGCGTCGAAATGGTTCAAGGAACCATATGACATCCTGTAGAAAATTACAAACCTCAGTTCAATTTGTGAACGGGTCCTATGAGGACTGTCCAGCTAGAGACTAGATGAAGGTGAAGGAATGAACGAATGAATGATGATTTATTGCAAAAGAAATCAGCATTATATACTAGATCGAACAAAGATGAAACTGACCAACGGTGGCCAGCCTCACAAAGAAGAAGATGATGAAACGAAAGATGATGAAGTGAGAAAATGAAAAGATGATGAAATAAGATGAACAGAGAAACAGATGATGAAATAAGGTGAACAGAGAGATAGATGATGAAATATGATGAACAGAAAACAGATGATGAAATGACAACTAACATATGAGAACATATGTGGACAGAACAGAAACATATGGAAACATATGTGCAGAGAAGAGAACGAAAGAAACCGAACGAAAGAAGATATATGGTGAACAGAAAAGAAAAAGAGGATGACATACATCATCCTCTAACACAATTCGGTAAAATATAATTCTTACTTTAAGCACTTTTCGACTTATCGATGTAATTAGATCAAGCTTATTCACGTCAGACAAAACAACGATAAGAACATCATAAGAACGATCAATGCTATTTAACATCGTATGCATGGATAACCAACGTGTTTGGTTCTCCTGACCGACACACAAAGCACCTTTTTCTTGAATTTTTCGGTTCAGGCTGGTTTTTTTAATATATCGAACAACCTTTTTACACCCAACAATAACTTTAATTGCATCACCTAATGGACCAATAATTGTTTCATCAAATTCTTCATCAGAAGCATCCGAATCACTTTCATCTGATTCATCATTTCGTTTCCTCTTTTTACTACTTTGATGTATATTAATAGTAGCAACCTTGGGCACTATTTTTATACGAAAACATTAATAAATTTTAAAAACTTGGCATCAATATATAACGCTTACCACTGAATGTATCTCGAAGTATATTGTGTAATCGATGTGCAGTACAATGAACAATTTGATCAGGTGAAAGAGCAGCTTTTAAATTTGAACCACGATCTATGATAAATGTAGCTGAGTTTCGATATTGTTGCACATTAAATTCATTCAGAACATCATCAATAGGTCGAGAGATATTAGCGGCTGTTTTTGAATCATATAGAAATTCGCGACAGCACATATAAAATGTATATGTTTTAAATTCCTCCATAAAAATAGCAGTTATTCCTATCAATGAATGATGTAAATAAGTAATATTAAAAAAGACTCATTTATCTAAATATGTCTGCTTTTTTATGTCGATCTGTCCATAAATCTGGACTAAAAGCAAGTTCACCACGTGCTCCTGCTGCAGATAAACGAGGTAAAATTTCAGATCGAGCATTGTCTGCCAAAGTCTGAATATGTCGTTTGACCGTATTTGGACAACGCAGTATCTTTTCTGCTATTAGTTTTCCAGTTGATCGCCCATGCTTAACACCAATATCGAGCAACATTTGCGACACTGCTTTAAAACCGGGGTCTTCGATTACTTGAAAAGGTCGAATACTTTCAGCGCACCACTCAGCAATTGTATCGAATAATTCAAATCGTTGCTCCTCTGATATAGTTTTTTCTTCGATAACCTTTGAGAAACAGATATTCGATATTACATATCCGTTAACATGGAAAAAGTTGTAAACATACCTGATGAAGGGTCGGTTAATTAGCGTCCTTCTTTGAGCAATTATGATCGGATAAGTTTTTAGTACCGATACCTCTTGATCCAGGACGAAATGCAAACATGATGAAACATGTTTTACAACACGCAAAACCTTCAATGATTTTATATTCTTTGGTTGTTTGATCAATTATTTCAGCAGGTAAACCAAAGTTTAACCAGCAAGAACTAGTAGCACGTTTCGATATGTTATCTTTAATAATATATTGATTCGATCTTGTTCGCAACAATTTCGAAATGGTGGTTGAATCCATCGTAATAACAAACAACGATCACGATTAGCGAGGTTATTGTGAGATCTGTATTCCACTCGTGTATATATATATATATATAATACTGTAAATCCACACACACACTCTTCACAATAACATAACGCTATATATAGGGTGATAACAAGTGCTAAAAAATCCATAAGATGGGAAATTCCATGAATAGCGAACAATGCAAGGAGAAATCACTCCAACAAGATGAAAGAGGGAGAAGAGAAAGATTCAAGACAATCAGGTGAAAGAGAGGAGAGAAAATTCCAACATATATATATACATATATATGACAGAAAAGGAAAAAAAACATATATACATATATATATAGAGTCAGCTGGGGTAAATCAATTATGTTTTCGAGTGGTTTGTCTT